>JAPMOB010223101.1:19895-30945 GCA_029875015.1 Lepomis gibbosus | reverse complement strand
TTTTCTTTGCCTGTGTCGCCTAGTGCTTGCTCTTGGTGGGAATTGTTGGGCTTCTGTAAATAACTTCAGAGTATGGTCTATGGTCTTTATGAAAAGCGCTGTGAGATAACTGTTGTTGTGATTTGGCGCTACATAAATAAAATTGAAATTGAATTGAATTTAACAAATTCTCAGAATCCTGCTAAAAGATGGATTATAAATAGCATCTAGAATGTTGGATCACACTGTTTTAACCACACAGGCCACACCATTATTACAAAGGAAACCACAAGCTTGGACAATCTTGGATAATCTAGTGTGTGTGCATTCAGTGGGAGAGAAAGAACAAAATAGAAATGATTTTAATTAATAAATCTGATTTGGTAAATTTGTGCCCAAGCTCGCATGCATCTCATAAATGTGTCCGTGTTGAAGTTTCTTCAGGTTACTGTTAGTTAATTGTTACCAGCATAAGAAAGACCAGCTATCTGCAGGAAGAGATCTTCCTCACTGAAGCTCTCTGGCAGCATGAGGAAGGAGGCGATCACAGCGCTCTTCAGGTTTGCTACCAGAGCAGCACGAAGCTTTGCATTCTCACTCTGCACCAGCATTTTCACCTGCATAGGAACACATAAAAACATGCATAGTTGCACAATAAAATCACTTTTATACAGTTTTTCTGATTGAACCTAAACTAATCATGATACTGACTGGTTTGTGAAGGCGTCCAGCAACATACACGGTTTTCCAGTGCATCAGGTCATCTATCAGAGACTCTGTACTAATCACACCATATTTTATTATCTGAGAAGAAGAGGAGAAGGTCATTAAGGTATGTGGCTAATAAAGTCCAGCCAGACAAAAACAATAAAAAGCTTTCCTTCTGCTAATAGCGAACCTTCCTTGTATAATTAAAATCAGACCCATTACAATAGTGAATTCCTGTGACAAACAAATGCAGTGAGCTAAACTATGACTGCTTCAGAAACACATAGGGAGATTTCAGTATAAGATGAGAACTGGACAGCTTATTTAATGGTGGATTCAAAAGTAGATAGAAGTCATTTACCCTCCCATCCACAGGCACCAGCGTGTTATAGTACACAGAAGCCCCATGTTCATTTTGTATGGAGCTGATCATCGTGGGGCCCAGCAGCTTGAGGATGGAGTAGTGTTTGCGATTCTGCAGCAGATTCATGGTGTGCCACGTCACTGGGTCGTCCACCGCAAACACAAAGTCCAGCATGTTCTTCTGTATATAACACAGGAAACATCACATCATTTTCTACAATGAACTAGGATAAGGCTTAAAATTCTAACATGTAGTGACTGAGGCAATAAAAATTCAATATGGTAGTTTAACAATCTATCTATTTTATTCTATTCAATCTATTTTATTGGAATTATAGTTCTGCTGTACAAATGAATGAAACAGAGCAAACTGAAATACAAAAGCAGTTATTGTTATATACTTGTGAGGAGTTGTTTGATATAATGAGGAGCACACTTCACTGCACTGAAATAATTAGTTTCACGTTAGATTTTTTTTATTGTCATGAACAGTGTATTGATAAATGAAAAATACATGAAATGAAAAATATTCATATTAATATAGTGATTGTGACTTATACCCTTTATGTACTAAAACTGAGCTTAGTTTTTAAAATTATGCTATTTTTGCAGCTTGTGTGTGAGGCTGAAAACCTACAAAATCCTGTAACATTGGAGACCAAAAATAAATAAATGAATATAATACAAAATGTGTCCTTTTTGGAAAATGGACCATTGGTCTGACTTTATTTGTTTAAGAATGTGCACTCTATGAAGACTAGGCCACAATGGCACTGTATGTCGTACACTTAACTTTACAGTGCAAGTTTTATGTCTTGAGCAGGGTGGGGAGGTATCACTTACATCCATTTGACCTTGGCTGGTCCCGTGTTGTTTGAAAACGCCAGATCCATAGGCAAAAGCTAAACTGATGTCCTGGGGAAACTGTGACAAAATCCGTCTGAAAAACACACCGGTGTTGTGCAAAGCTGGAAGGGTCATTTTGAGCTAGCTAAAGGATAGCTTCACCAGCAACAACACGAGCTAGTTTATCAGCGGGATAACCGACTAAACAAGTTGTAAAACGAAGTTCCGAACGCATCAAGTAGGGGATACATTTCAGACTGAGAGGCTCAATGCTTTTACAGACCACCACAGCCACTGAAGAGCTTTAAAATCCGTTTTATCATGTCAGTTTTATCATGTAACTGCGTCCATCAGGTGAGTTTGGGTCAGCTGTGCGCTTGACAGTCGCCTAAAATTTACGTCACAGAGTCTGCTGCGGACTGGAGGCTCACGGGAAATGGAGTCAGTGATTGGAAGGTAAGAAACCTTAAACGTTAAACTCCCGTCAAAAACATAGACTGTATATGTGAAAAAGGATGAACAAGTACCAGCTGTGCGGGTTATTTTGCATTTGGCTACGTCTATGATTGTATACAGTCGGAAAATGTAAATTAGGAAAATGGTTGCATTTTAAAACAATTCGGGAGACGATTTTAATAGCCATAAATTTAACCAGCAGAGGGTGGTTTTGGACCAACTTTAGCTCGGTGGCAGCAGGGTGGCAGTAATGCTGATTTGTATGGATAGTTGTGCACACAGATCAGAAGCTGCCTGCAATTCCAAGAGCCAGTGTGAGCTCATTATGCGAAACTCCAATCAAAAAGAGAATGATTTTTAAAAAATGTAAACATGAAGCCACGCAGTCATTTGACATCTTATAAAGCCCTCATTCTGAGAAGCATGCTTATTTCCATCTCTTTTGACTTAAATACACTTGTTTTTTTCAGGAGTTAATTATTATAATTGTGAGAGCATTTGAATATACACACTGATAGCTTACATTTGATGTTCTTTCTTCATAAGTCGTAGGCTATCATGTGAAGTCCTAACCTGAATAATCATAAAAAACAAATTTTGTTTGTTTGTGAAAGAATAGAATAGACTCAATGAAAGTCAGGGCTGGTCATTCAATTAGATTGTTTTTGTTTGTTTGTTTGTACTATTTAACCCTCCTGCTGCCTTCCTGCTGTGTACACATTCTGTGTCCTCTGGGTCATACTGTCCCCACGATTACTACCTGCGCATGTAATCACACGCACTCTGGACAGTACGGGAGTGTGCAGCTTTTGCAGACATACTTCATGCAACCGCGTCAGACGGTGTGCTTTTTGCTGTCCTTCTTCGGATGGCATATCTGACACCTCTTCCTCTTGCTGGCTGCAGCGCTGATGCCCCACGGGAGGATGGAGCCGCGTGATGGTTCAGGAACTGATGAGCATGTCACTGATCGTCTTCCGCTTAGAAGTTGTTGTTGTTGTTTTTGTCCTCGGTGATCATGTTATCCGGACTTGCGAATTGCTCTGACCAGCGCAGCGGAGGCTTCGGCTCGGAGGAGACACTACCTTCTTTCTATGAGGGAGGTTACAAGCACCTTACCCTGCTGCTCGAGGAACAGCGTCCTCTTGTTCCAATTTCCGGGCAGCCACCCCGGGTTAATCTCTCTCCATATCACGAACACGATGTACACGGACACATCGAGGATGTTGTGGAAGACGACCAAGGGCCATGGGGTCCAGGTTATCCACACAGCCTTTGGTACTATTGTATCAGAGTACGAGCTCGGGCGAGTCCACGCGTTGGGCGTGCGTGGGCGTAGGCAGTGCTCATCAGCAGCACATCACATTCTTTTATTCAGAGAATAGAGCGGTGTTGCTCGTGAAGGCCAACTTTGAAGAGAAGACTTCTCTGCCCTTGGTGACGGGCAGCACGGGTGGAAGCTCGGGTTTGTTCTTCCTGACTGTTCCGAGCATGGCCAGGTTCCTCTTAAGGAGCTGCTTTCCGAGCTCATAGGAAGTGAAGACGTTATTGCAGGTTACGTTGCGGGGACCAGGAAGTGTCTCTTGGAGAGCTGGTGTCGAGGTTTCTCTTGCATCTTCCTCACGTAGCTAGATTTCGTGTCACAGGCCACCCAGGGCCTTGAGCCATACTTGGCCGCCTTGCTGGGCATGTAGGCCTACTGTCGAAAGGGACAGCAACCTGTGATGGCTGGAGGTGGTTGGTGTATGGGGAGAGATATGAGGAGGGGAAGGGGATGTAGATAGACATAGATGAGCTTTAGGTGTCTGTAAGTAGTGTAGAGGACCTGAGTCACATTCAGGGTTGTACCAGATTACCTGATATTACACAAGTAGGCTACTCGTGAAACGCCTTGAGAGGCATCATCGTGCGAAATGTCGCACGTCCGCTCACCGTGTCCCTCAGGCTTGCGCCGGCCTCGCCTCGGGACCTGTACACGCCCACCACGTAGGGAAGCCCCACATAGGCGCGTAGCTTGATCTTGTACATTCCCCGCCACCACCCTTATCGTTGTCCGTATTTTTGACAACGGGCCTTAAAGTTGGTCATCTCCAGGATGAGCTTTTTGATCGCTGCTGTGACAAACAAGCTGAAGCGATGTCTCAGGGTAAGGAAACCGTGTATGGTGTGGTGGTGCTGCTTGTGGTGGCGCTCGACTTCGTACTCATTATATCATACCGTTTTTGGTACTGACACACTAAGGATGAGCAACATATGATTGTACCATTTTTTGACAGCAGGGTGTGAGTTTCATCTTCTTCTTCTTGATCACTTTCCCCATCCCCGTACCCCCCTCTTCCTCCTCGTCCTCGTAATCGTAGTCTCTATACGATATGAATTCGTCATCATCAGAGTCATTAGAGTACCAGTTGTTCTCGTGCTGGTCTTTCCATTGGTGGTTCAACGCAACACCTTCTGCAGTACCCGCAGGGTTTCTCACGGTCATTACTTCGAGTGTGCATTGTTGTTTTTCTGTCATAAAAAACATTTGTTTCCCCACAAATGTCCTCTTTCTCCCTTGGTTATTGTAGGTCAGGTCTATCAGATAAACCTTCTGACCCCTATCTATTCGGGACAGCGGGAGGTTCATATTGCATCTTGTAAAAAAAAATCTTTGAGAATTGAATCATCCTGACATTCTGGATCCAGACCTTCGTATATGGCAGCAGTGGTTTGGACTATGGGAGATATTGAATAAAAGCTGTGAAAGGAAATGAAAGCTAATGCTGAATTTAAACCTGGGAGGGGTTGACAGCTTGAAAACTCTCACTTAAACTCTCGCTTAAAACCAATCACCTGCTTAAAATCTATGGACACCACTTTACGCTAGTAAAATTAATCTTGACCGTGAGAGTCATGTAAAAATAGCACTGGAGCAGCTAAAGCCAAAAGCTTGTGAGGCCATCATCATTTTTCACTCGCACATTATCCGCTGGTCTTATAGGCTCGAAGCTCACATCTATTTGAATGAATATTAAATGTCTCGTGACAGTTAGCAATATGTCTGCAGCTCATTATGGTATTGCCAAGAGTGGGACAAATATTATCTTCTCAGTAATTGCAGTGAGCCATCTTTTCAGCTAAATGAATATTGATAAGGTCAGTAAGTCGTGACTAACAAGCTCACTCCCTCCATAAAAATGTCTTGAATCAGGGACAGTAAAACACCAGTTGGAATAAAACGGTAATTTTTCATTTGTTCATCATTTACTAAACCTTATATGTGTTGAATTAACACTTGATGATCAAGGTCTAATGATGTATATTTCCATGCATTATGGCAGCCTCCAGCTGTTTCCTCCTCCCTGTTTTAAATAATCAGTGTGGCTGTATTACCACGTGAATCTTAACATTATCCCCTTAGGATCCATTCTGTTATGTATTTCCATGAAAGGGCTTTCAAGCTGCATAAAGGGGAGCTGCACATTCAAGTGATAATTCTGTAAGTTCATCGCCACGAGTGACCCTTTTCATATTGTCACATTGTTTTTACGTTGACATTTGATTTCCTGTTACTGTAAAAATATTGATTCTCATTGCTTTAAAGAAACCAGTCAATATAGTCAACTGTATGTGAAAAATTAAGCACTGTAATATCTACAGAAGTTTTAAACCTTTCATGCTCAGTGTTGTGATTCCTTTGCAACAGTAAACTTATTCAGGCAAGGGGGCTAGTGGGCTCAGCACAGATAGAGAGGCAAAAGAAGAATATTATTTTTCACTCAAGATCGCCACTCATCTACATTTGTAAAGCTTGCGAAGCAACAGCAAACTGGTTGCAAGCTGATATCGCCGACCACTGTGAATATCCTTCAATCACACCTCAGTCTTTCCTCTCAGTGTTTGTGTGGGCCAGTGTGAAAATGACTGAAGTGAAGGCTGCCTTTGGAACTTTCTGTTTGGAGCAAGAATAACTAATTAAACTGAATCAATGTTTGTGCACATTGATTTTCCAATTTGAAGTTATTTGGGTTTTGTTTCTATCCCGTTTATTAGTCTGACAGTGGCACATGATTTACAGCTCACGGTACATCTCCTCGTGTTTGAGATGAAGAATTCTTAGAAAAAGAATTCATTTTGATTTCTACAGCTTTGATAGGTACGGCTTGGCAAAGACCCAGACTGCAGTTCAGCCTGAACTTAACTCCTGTTGTTAAAACGTAAATATCTGTCAGCCACTTAGTTTAGAGAATTCCAGCATTTTTATATTATAATAAAACTACAAGAGGAGGAATATAGATTAAAGTGAATGGTGCCACCTGATAGTAATACACCAGCTTGCATACACACATACTGTACATCCTCTGTGTGTGAGTACACCGACAAGCACACACACACAAACTAGGAGAATCTTTTTAGGTTTTGCACGCCTGTTGCCATGGAGATTGCCATTGCTGCCCATGCCTAGTGAAGGAACATCAAAAGAAAATGCACCATTAACCACACACACACACACACACACACAAACACTTGTGTACATGCACAGCTGCTCCAGGCCCCCACAAGAGGAGACAAACAGAATCAGACACTTTTATCTTACTCCACTGAAGGGTTACAGTGTCACAGAGCAGGGAGTAAGCCCATAGTACTGATAAAAGAGAGTTGGAAGCAGGTGAAAGCTGAATGAAGATGCACATTTAATCCTATATTTAAGTCACATGTGATGCTGGTTAGTACCTTCGGTGACAGAAATTGACTTCATAGAAATTGCCTTACAATCAATATCTGATTCAGGCTGGATTGGTCCAGGTACATTAGAATTGAATAAATGAATTTTCCACCTCCTCCAGCTGGCAGGTGTTTGTGTTCTCATATAAAAATACCATAGCTGACAGCTACTGTTTGTAAATAACTATGCATATTGAATACACGTTTAAGGATGTCAGTTACATCTTTATTTTTCATACACAGTAATATAGGTATTTCTTTATATTGCTAATAATATTTCAAGCCATCAATTCAGTTTTGTTAACAATGATGTGATATTTTAGCTAACAATTTGGTTTGATATTAAGGATATTAGAGATATAAGAAAGGAGAACATTAGGACACAGCAAAGCAAATAGCAAAATGTAGCTCTTTTCTCCTGGGGGAAACTTGTTATCATCGCTCCCCCAATCCCAGCTGCACTGAGCTTTGTTGTGACAAACTCAGAGCCTGAACACCAAATTTCAAGTGGAGATATTCTTCATTCATATAATATTCCATTACCAGTTAGTTGAATGTTAGGCGATTTTTACTAAATCTTTGCTTCTACCTGTCTTTGCTTGTTATCAACTGCTCATCAGTATGCTGATTTATCATTACTGTAGTGTCTTTATTGTTGTGCTAACCAGTACAGCTTCTGTTCTAATTGTTGCCATGGCAGTTTTAAATCTTGCATTTTGTGTGTTGCCTAAAAATATACACCACAACTATAAGCCTATTTGCGAAAATATCAGCATCTGTCTCCTCAGGTCTGCAACACACTCTGCAGGGTAAGTTTTGCTATGTGTATGTATGGTACTGCACACGCCTGGTTAAATGGTGTTTTGGGGGATTTGCTACAGATAGCAGATTTGTGTGTGGGTGTTTTAATCTTGTAGCTCCATCCATCCACACAGCACTGTTGAAGTTCATTCAGAGAGCTATCTTTTTACAATCGCTGAGTCTAAACTGTTCCCCAAATGTAGCTTCAAGGGCTACGATAGACATTTCAGTCTGTGTTATTTCTTGTTTCTTTTTTATTCTTGTTGTGTTTCAGCTAAGTCCTAGCATTTTAAAGAAGCACAGTTAGGTGACCTCTGTGAGGGTCTACCAAGACCTTGAATTAATAAAGGAATAGACTGTAACTTTTTAATAGCATTTCACCAGAACAACCCTGTTGTTTCCTGGGTTGAGCCCCCTATGTTTTTAATTAACCTGCCAGCGCATCTGAGATAACTCCCGGAAAGGGAAACTTCCATTTATTCACTTTTGTGCTTCAATATTAGTTCTACCATTACATCTAGTCATTAAACAGTAATGTATCAATTAAATACAACTTGGATTGAGTTGATATTGAATAATTCATTCAAATATTCAAAATTACAATTAGACTCATTCCCTATTAAAGTTGTACTATGTATTACATGATGTCATGGGCACCTACCATCAATGTCAGCTGTTCATAGAGGCCAAGTGTTTCAAATTGAGTCAGTGAAGCCACAGGAGGTTTGACCATAGTCTCCCGCTCGGATCTCTGCAGCAAATCCCCCCCATAGCAACATATAACCAGGCACGTGCACACCACACACACACACACACACACACACACACACACACACACATCACCAGTAAAAATCATGAAACTTGTTAATATCCCATCCTAAAATAGTGTTTTATGTTCTAATATTCTAATGTTATGTCTGCTGATGAAGAAGGATCACATTAAATATTTTTGTTACTGAATGAATTCGTGTTTAATATAATGATTCATTTCTTTCACTGATGCAAAATAATTAATTCAATTACCCACTCTCTCATTCACTTGCTAAATGTCGACTTCTTGTGAATGTGTGTGTGCATGCATGCATACTGGCCAAAAGAGAGAGAGGGCTGGATGTGTTTGTGTGTCAGCATCTGCGTTTTCTGTGTGTCTGCATGTATGTGTGTTGGCGCAGGAAGGATGAGTGCGTTGACAGTTGAGTGATACTCCTGCCGTTGTGAATCTGCTGTTTGCGTACATTTACTGTGTTTCCTCTAAAGCAGAAGTAGAAGGCAGATCATATTGTAGTCTCCTCTTTAAGCGTACTTAGCAACACATAGTAAAGTAAAAAAGGGGAAGAATAGTATATTATTTTATATTATGGCAGTTTATAAATGGGTTGTATGTGTGTCATGAACCATGTAGGCCAGGACGAGCTTAGGATGTCACTACAGTTCACACTGCAGCTCTGTGAGTCACTCCAGCTCTCTTCTGGTTGACTAAACACATACCCCCCACCCCCACCCTCCCCAGCTTGACTCATCGTGACTTGCTACAAATGTGCATCCTGCATGTTATGCAAAAAATGGCTTTTGAGGACTGAACACAGGTCAATTTATAGATGATTTCACAACACGATATTCAACTTTACCGCGTGTACTCACTTTTTTTCTGTCAATACCACATTTTCTGTCACGCGGCCACAGACACATATACATTTGGATGCATTGGTCTTTCATGCATTCTTTAAAAAAAAGCACAGTCCACACCTCTGTAGCAGTTTGATGCTGAATTGTTTGTACAACAAAATTGAGTGCTTG
The DNA here is from genome assembly GCA_029875015.1 of Lepomis gibbosus. NCBI lineage: Eukaryota > Metazoa > Chordata > Actinopteri > Centrarchiformes > Centrarchidae > Lepomis > Lepomis gibbosus. Next base: position 21,288 of record JAPMOB010223101.1, on the reverse strand, counting down.
TGGCTGGTGGAAAATGGTGCAACATTGCACAATGATCTATACGGTACTCACTACTCGGCTGCAAATTGCAACAATTGCTCGAAACAACAACGACCATACAATCCAAATTATGAATCACTTGAAAATAAACAGCTGAGGTTCAGACGAGATATGGCCAGCGGCCATTTATTCAATGGGATAAAGGTCAAGGAATACATTTCCATCAGTCAGTGCAAACTGAATCTATACTGAAAATGAAAGCTGTTGGTTTCCAGAAATCTAAACCCTTCATGCTGAATGAGTCAAATCTGATAAATTGGTTGAAGAATAATTCTTCTTTACATCCTTTAAGGAATAATTGCATATCAAAGATAAGATGGAGGCAGTGTAGGTCCCCATTTTCTTCTCCTGCAGTCTTCTAATGCCATGCTGTTCTCATCATTGTGGTTCAGACATGTATAGGATTTTCTTCCCGCTTGAATAATCTTCTTTCTCACTCTTTGTCCTGTCATCTTTTTTTTCCTTCGTTTTTTTATAAGGAAAGCTCAGGCCACCAAACAGTGCAGATGCAGCCTGCTCACGGCATTTAGGAGTAGTGCTCTTCTTATCCTCTGAAATAGTGAACACATAATAAAGCCAGGCATAGAGGGGAGATATTTGTTTGAGAATAAGAAGTGAAAGAGACACGCAAACAAATCGTGTGACGCACAAAGTGGTGCAGAATATATATTTATATTTGAATATGTTTTTATGCGAATGTAACTGTGGATTTGAATCCATTATTTGGACATCCTGTGCTACTTTGCATGCTACAATGTTCTTAAGTGAAATCATATAGTTAAATCTTATACAATTACATTTATTACAGATCTTTTTATAGAGATTAAAGATGATTGCTTTAGGGTCTCCTCAAGCTTCTTTGCCATTGGTTAGTGCCACCATTAACCTCCCATGCTGCTTTCACAGGTTTCAAGTCAGGACACGTTACTGAAGAGCAACACGTTCCACTGGAGCGAATCATTTTCCTGATTAGTCAGTCGATAGAAACCACGAGAGAGTGAATGACTCTCTGTCCTTCTCCTTTCCTCCATTCTCTGTTTTCTTACTGTCCTCACCTGGGCTGCTTCAACATAGTGGTTTAGATTACAGATCAACCTTGCCCTCCATTATTACAGCAAAATATTGGCATAAGCACATTCCCAGAGGGGATTATTTTTCAGTTCTATGAATATTAATACACCAGAAAATGTATCACCACTGTGACATACATGAACCCACAATGGAGGGAAAAAGGATGAAGGAAAGACAGGTTGAGAAGCATGATGATGATGAGGTGGATGGATGGATGGATGGATGGATGGATGGATGGATGGATGGATGGATGGATGGATGGATGGATGGATGGATGGATGGA
>JAPMOB010223101.1:0-19867 GCA_029875015.1 Lepomis gibbosus | reverse complement strand
TGGATGGATGGATGGATGGATGGATGGATGGATGGATGGATGGATGGATGGATGGATGGATGGATGGATGGATGGATGGAGAAGGAAGTTGGGTGGATGGTGTTTCCATCTGTGAACTCCACCTTATGCACGCTCACAGGAAACCCCTTCCAGTGGTTGCACACGGCACACAGCGCTACAAGGCTGCAGCACGACACGCACACGTAGCCTGTGATGTAGGAGGATGATGACAAGAGAGAGGAGGAGGCAGAGTGGGAGGGGGAGACAGCCAGTGAGCGTGAGCAGAGTGAGAGAGTGAGTGAGCTAGAGGAAAAAGGGCAGAGGGAGCGTAAGCGAGTGAAAGGGTGAGATAAGCAGGGAGAGGAGCATCTCTTGAGCGTATTCAGCTTCCAGCAGCTCAGGAGGCAGGAAGGCAAGGCAGAGGGGGGAGAGCACCAGCATCTCACCTCTCTCTCTCTTTCTCTCTCTCTCCCTCAGATACACACTCTCACACGTCACGCATTTGTGAGGAGGCGTGAGGCTCAGGAGGAGGAACACCACACAACACACGCGCTGTTTTGCTGGCTTAGCTGCGCTTTGGAGAGCTGTCTCTTGAAGACTGGACCAGAGCTGAATCCATTGCTTCATCCATCCTGTCCTTCCTTCCTCGTTTCCATTTCTCCAACACTGAAGCAGCTCTCCTTCACCCACCCGTCGACCATTTGGACTGATTTGCTCTCTGTCATTCATCTAACCTTTGATCCCTCTGTAACCATCGCTGCCTGTCTCTAGCTTTCACTCCATTCAGCCAAGAAATCAAGGGACAATTTTAGAGAGCAACTAACCGACCGACTGAGAGACCGACCTTTTCAACCGCAATCATGAACTTCCTCCGGCGCCGCCTCTCTGACAGCAGCTTTATGTCCAACCTGCCCAACGGCTACATGACAGACCTCCAGAGGCCTGACCCACCTGCTCCTCCTCCCCCTACAGCGTCCTCCCCTTCTCAGCAGGGTGCGGATCTGACCATGGCGCCTGCCCCTGCCCTATCCCCAACCAAAGCTCCAGCACCGTCCCAGGTGCCAGCCAGCTCCCCTGCAGCTCAGGAGCGGCGTGCGAGTCAGCTGGCTCAGCAACCTCAACAGGCCCAGTCCTCCTCCTCGTCCGGCGGTTCATCTGGCTTCTTCAGCTCCTTCAGCTCCATCACCAACGTGGTCAAACAAACAGCCGCGTCTGCTGCAGGGTTTGTGGAGCAGTCGGCTCCCTCTCCCTCCCTCTCCAAGAAGTTCAAGATCCTGTTGATCATCGATGAGGCCCAGCATGAGTGGTAGGTGTTAAAATGCAAGTGACTTTAAAGACAGGATGAGTGTTGTCCAAATGACTGGTGGGAAGTTGATGTAGTAGGTGGTTGCGTTAACTGGCAGTTTTTGGCAGTTAAGTTTTTGGGATGCTCTACAGATCAGATGTAAAAAAAAAACAACAACACTTGGTTTATAGTCAGCCAGATGGAACATGACTTACTGTTAATTCAAAAAAGCAAATTTAAGTGTGGGTGCGTTGGCCTAAGGCTGAACGACTCTTGTAACTGATTTTAATCTTACACAAATCGTGAAATTAATTATTTCATCCATATGTTTGATTCAGTGGAGGGGGAGTGTTTTTTGTTTGTGTTCTATGTGTTTGTATTCAAATGTATTCTCTCCTCTCACTGAAGCTGCTCCTGAAATAGAAACAGCTCTATTAATCCAAAAAGACAGGACAGCTTTTCTTTGGGGTTCGGATTCACACATCCCCACCACCCAGCACTCTGTCACCTGCCCTTGTTTCTTCCTTGTTATGTGAGCCTTTATGACGCCATGTGTGCATGTTTATGCCAGTGTGTGCATGTGTCCACGTGTGTGTGTGTGTGTGTGTGTGTGTGTGTGAGAGAGAGCATTAGAGAGCTATAGGTAATTGGATACACTTTGGATAACAGGATATTATCCTTACGCCGTCAACTCATACATCATACACTGTCATAAAAGAGCATGTAGCTCTGAATAAAACATCGCCTTCTACAGGTGAAATTTAAGCCTTTGGCTCTGTAATAATGTTGCTATATCACTTGCTGCTTTCTGTCCCTGCAAATCACACTTTCAGGCCATAAAGGTTTTCTGGATGTCGATGATGGATTTTATAGCCATTCATTGCCGTTATTATCTCAGTGTAGTTTCATCTTGTCAGCCTTGTGTTGGGTGGCTATGCGATAAAGTGGAGGCCACATGAGACACGCTTGACCTTTTCAATTTAATGGACGTTCTGGAGTGTCGTCAGATGGCAATTATTGTTTAGTGTATCACGTAAAACTGAGTGAGATTACAAACAATGCGATTGTGTTCAAAAGCATAGCAGTGCACGTGAGTAAGTGGACCTTGAGTGGAGACTGTTGCTGTTTCTAAGGTCAGTAATTAAGTGGTGAGCTTTTAAGGCTACAAGGATGAGAAGTCCTAAAGGGGCTAATTAAAAGTTTAAACATCTAGAATTTAATTAAAACTGAACAAACTCCCGCTGCTGATGAAGACTGATTTGGTGAACAGGTCTGGGATAATAATAATAATAATAATAATAATAATAAGCAAGTAAGTGGACCTTTAGTTGAGATTGCCCTGTCATCTTTGCATTGGTTTGGGTGGATGTTGGCTATATTATCATCTCTTTTGGAAGCTCTACTCTGATGCATCTTGGTAGTTGCAAAGACAGATTAAAATGAATTCTACTACAATAAATCTTTGACGTGTAGATATATTTAAACCTGTTTTAGTATATGAATACACCCTTCTTTGGGATTGTGCCAATGTAGGTGTCTGATACTGAGAATTAATTGTCTGTAAAAATGTAAAATGCAAAATACACCTAAATGCTTTGTCTGTATTACCAATTTTATCTTGAATTAAAGTATTTTTAAACGTGTAAGGTAATATCTGTATTACTGGCATCTGTTTTGAATAAAGTGGTGCCATGTACCTTTGGTTAAATACGGACACTGTTGGTAAAATGGACAGAATGGTCTTCACTCTTTAGTGCAGTGGATTTTATTTCCAACACAAGCAGGGCAGGATTTTCTCTAGAACAGTGCATTATGCATGTGTGGATACATGCATGAGTACTGAGGTTCCACTGCACTGTACTGATGGCAGCTCTACATTATGGTAATCCTGTATCTCATGCTGTGAGTGTTTCGGTGGCTTATGATTGGATGGCTGCCACCATCGTGATGTGGCGAAGTCTGAATGTGAGACCCTGCAGCCTACATTCAGATAAGAGGTGCTTGAATGCTCAGCTTTAGTTCACGCAATCCTGCTCACACACAATATGTGACGACCATACTTCAGAATTGCATTACACAGTATATCAGGATATAATAAGCTATTTCAGACTCTGATCATTTGAATTGTGATATGTGAATGGAAATAGATTAAGACAGGTTTGGGTTTGCTACCTCTTTGAACTTGCCGAATGCATGAGCTACATAGAGAGAAAAAAACATTTTGGAGTTTATGCCTACAAAAGCTCTTAAATCCTGAAATATAATTGCCAGTTTGTTGCACAGCAATGTCTATGATGCCAAGTAAGTAATATAATTTAACAATTAAGAAATGTAATGCAGGGAATTTGCAGCTTCACTGGCATCATTTCCAGAAATCCTCACATTTTGTCTGTAAACAATATTTCATCTAAAGAGCTCAACATAAATATTAATGTTAATTCTTTGGTGGGGGGACGCTTGCAGACAGAGCTTCCCTTAAAGCACCAGGGCCAGAGAGGCATTCTGCTAAATGTTATTGATTATCCACTCTGCAAAGAGTGGGACCAGAGGCTCTCAGTAAGTGATATAACTTGCAAAACAGAAAACTGGACATTCCTCCTCTGTAATGATTCTGTACGTCGTTCACATCAAGGCTATATTCTGATCAGTCAGAAATTAGAGGACGTACTTGTCTGTTTGACATAGCTAGTATGTGCACACACAAAAATAAATAGGTTTCTGATGGATAGCAGTAGCCTGAAGCCAGGCGTCAACTTGATGATCCTCATCATCATGAAACTTTTATCCTTCATTTCATTTTTAATTAAATCACAAACTTCATGTGGGAAATGAGCACATGTTTGATTTTGAGATTTAAGATGCCATAAGCTGGAAGGAACAGTTACAACTACTACTTTACGTTACATTATATCCAGACGCCTTTGGCCAATAAGTGCATTGAATCTGGCTGAGAGGGTTTCCAGCCAGTGGCAAAAGATAGTGACTGAGCGGTCCAGACTTAAGTGGGGAGTTTATGCCAAAGCTGTTGGGCAAACTACTACGATAACTTCTCTGCATGATTTAGAAACTCTTAACAGCCCCTCATGAAATGTATGGTTAGTTAAAACATAATTAAATAAAAGCTTTCACTCTGGGAAGCAAATTTTATATAACATGTTTCTATGAATCAATCCAAATTTACCATAATACCGTATTTACCAGGTCACTTGTCATCTTGTCAAGAATCTAATACAAACAGAGACATTTTACAGCCCCGCTAATAAATAACAAGCCAATTCTGAACAGATTGATTGAAGGGCCTGTCATTTGCACCTGTCACTTACAATTAACTAAAACACCCTAATGGATATTGCTCATAGTGGTTTTGTTAATACATTTAGCGTGGATAATAGTAACAAGAAGCAATGAGGCTTTCACTTCTCTTGCTCGCCTTACCCCAAATTAAACTTCTTTATTCTCTAATTTAAACATCCCTTTTCTAAATACATCTAAATTTGCATCTCAAAATAGACTAAATGAGCATCAAATATGCATTTCACATGCATTGCTAGCTTAGGGAAGCTAAATATGCTATAACTCTAAATAACGTTGGCACCACAGGTATCATGAATCTCTCTGCATCTGGCAGCTCCTCCTCTGAGCTCTCATATCGACTATGCTGCTATGACGGCTTTCTCTGACTGTGCCACAAAAAAGAGGCCACAATGGGAGTCCAGCAATAAAGCTGAGAGTTGAAAGAGTGAATGTTTTTTTTCAGGCAATTCAGTGCGTTTGTTAGAGTAGCCTCATGTGGTCCTTATGTAACAGACCCAAGCCCATTGATGTGGTTGCAGGAAGAGACAGTGTCCTCCAGGGCCTTTCAAGGTAATGTTGGCGCAGAGAGGGGGGTTGAGGAGACAGAGGGAGAGGATCAGGGAATCTCCCTTTATTGCTTTTTTTCTGCATGTCAGGATGTGATGCTCTTTCCTGTTTGTCTCACCCTATCTCTGTGTTTTCCTCCATCTCTTTCCTCTTTGTTGCCTCTCTCTTTGCCTTTTACCATGACAGTCTCGCTGTGTGTGGCTCCAGAGAAAGTACTCTGGGTTCATGATGTGATGAAGTGATGAGAAGAGACGTGGTGATTCAGCAGTTTCAGCCCAAAGGCCACATCTGCTCTCTTTCGTTTGCTCACTCTATCTGTCTACATCTCTCTCACTCCCTCTTTTTGCTCTCCCTTTCTTTATCTCTCTGGTTATCTATTGAGGATGTACTCTGCAGTTTCTGCGTCAGTACCAGTGTGTCTACCACCTATGTTGCATAAATTCCCATCAGAGGAGATTATTTTGGACAGTTGACTTTTCAATATGACTCATAGTGGAGGATTTTGTTGGTTTCACTGCAGGTTGATGAGCAGTTCTCCGCCGAGCACGGGTGGATGAGGAATGTCACCCATTTGCCCTTTCACTAAGCTTTAACTGGTTGGTATTTGAAAGCTTGTAGCAACATTTGAAACTGCTTCACAGGAATTGTGGAGGTATAAACATTATTTTATTGAGTTATTATTGCAGAATGTGAAGCATGATCATTTAAAAAAAAATAGAAATTGGGGTTATTTGGTTTCCTGTAGTTGCACAGCAGAAAACATGCTGTTTTTAGTGACTCACTAACATGTTTTTTGGTATAATGATAATGACCTGAATTTAATGTAAACAAGAGTGTTTTTGCTTGCATCCGTGCGTTAAAAATGTCGTTCTAATTTTCTCTACTGCCAGTGGAGACAGGAGTACACAGTGAGAGCAGGTGGGGAGGTGGAGCCTTGTATATCACCACCAACATATCACACACACACACACACACACACACACACTTAGAAGCACCTGCCCTCTCTGTTTCTATTTTCTGTCATCTACATGTACAACGATCAAAAAAGAAATTTTTCCGGCAGAATTCAGCATTTACCGGTGACGTACTGTTCTTTTCTCCTGACTCAGTTTAGTGGAATAAAGCTGTTCATTGTTAAAGGTTTGCTAAACATTTCCAAATACATAAAAAATATACCCACATGCAGTGCAGTACACACTCTTAAAAACAGCCAACAGGTCAGATCATCTTGAAGGGTGCTTGTGATTTCTGTCTGCTGTAGGTTTGACTTCATGGCAGTGATTAGGAATTATCGGTGGCATTACGGTTCTCAGCTGCAGGCCACATTTCCACACACACACAGGCTGAGAGCTGACCTTATTACAGCCGGTGGCAATGTCATGTTGACTTTATAAGGTCCTCCTGATGTCTTGTACCTCTCAGCTGTTGTCATACTAGACCACTGGCATTTTCAGCCTAAGGGATGATACAGAAACAACTCCAAGGTAAAATGTATAACCTTGTAACTTCCAAAATAGGATGTAATAGGTTTACACGATCACAACTTGGTTGAAGTTCTTGAAAGTATGTGTTTAAAGATGTGTTTTGGGGTTCAAACATGACTGTCCTCATAAGAAAAACAAAAGCAGTTATCATTTCTTCAAATGGCTAATACGATCTATGGTAACCTTTACTTGACAAGGATCTCGAGCGGCCTTTATGACTCTTGTCTGATAATAGCATAAGAAAAATGATGTCGTTAGCTACAAAACCTCTTAGAAGACAGGCCAGGTGATGGGTGTTCTGTTCCCATTTTCTACCAGCAGTCAATTTTTTAAGGTTATAGCACCTAGATGGATAGACCTACTGTACCTATCTACAGGGTGTACGCTGAGGGTGAATTAAGGAGTCTCACAGCCTGGAGGAAGATGCTACTGTTGAGTCTGGTGGTACGAAAGTGAATACTTCCAAACCTCTTGACAGCAAGGCTGCAGGGTGACCAGGCTGTGGCTGGGATCGGTCCTGTCTTTTATGCTTTGGGCTCAGTCCATGCACCCCACCGATAACGCTGATGCGCTGTAGATGGGTACCAATAATATTCTGAGCAGTTTGAATCACCCGCTGCAGAGCCCTCCTGTCCTGGGCCGTGCACATCCCGTGCTACTTTGTTATGTTTCCAACCAGAATGCTTTTTGTTGCTACTCCAGAAAAAGTAAATAAGAACTTGGCAAGAGGATTTTGCCTTCTTAAGTTTCCATAAGAAATAAAGCCATTTCTGAACTTTCTTTACCAGCGTGGAGATGTGAGTTGATCATGACTGGTTGTCTCTGATGCTGCTTCTGAGGAACCTAAAACTGTTCACCTGCACCACCTCAGCACCAATAAGGTGTGTGTGATCAACCTATTTTTTCCTAAAATCAATGATCAACTTCTTGGCTTTCCTGACGTTGAGCGTGGGTATACAGCTTGAGAGGAGGAGGTGTGACTGCCAATCCAAACTGTCTGGGATCTGTTTGTGAGGAAGTCCAATATCCAGAGTGTGGAACTCAAGCCCAGTGCGCTAAGTTCGCCAATCAGTTTCTGGGGGGTGATTGTGTTGAATGCTGAGCTGAAATCCACAAACAGCATTCTCATGTAGGTGTTTTTGGGTGTGTGAGGGCTGAGCGGAGCACAGTAGAGATGGCATCCTCTGTGGATCTGTTGGCTGCAAATGCAAACTGGTGAGGGTGCAGGTTAGCTGGGAATATTGTTCTTTGCTGAATAACTGGTTTCTCAATGCAATGCGTAAATGTAACATTATACCTTTATGTACTTCCGTCTCCTCTCTAACAGTTAATCATACAGTCATTAAAAAGAAAAATAATCTCTTAAACCTGTTTTGGCTGGCACTGAAGAGATTTTGTCCTCTCCTAGTGGGGTCAGATCAAAAATCCTCATATAAGCTCATATAAGCTCTTTTACAAGGAAAAATAATGTATGTTGTAGTTGAGTTCGGAGGATTGTTTGAGTAACTATTATTCAAAAATATCTGTTGTATGTATTTTTAAAACAATTTAGTTGTCGTTTTCACAAGAGTTATTTAACACTCATATACTCAAATTTGACTGAATGGTTGAAATATATGCCGGTTTTATTGTGCAGCTTTCATGATTAGCATTTTCTAATATGCTTATGTATTCCATGCTGTCTCTGTGAGGAATACCAAAGTAAACAGAAGGCTTGCTCAGGCAATTAATGAATGAAGATTTGTGGCAGTGGCTACGTCAATACCAACTGACCAATAACAAAGATCCCTGAGGCCTGTTAGGACTAAAGATCAACAATTACACTTATGTCAAGAAAAGCATTTAGCCTTTTAGTTAATTTGAATACAACAGGATGAATCTCCTCTGTGTATTGATAAGTAAGTATGTTTCTCTTTACTTTTTCATGACTTTGCTGGGGTTTTTTTTACCCTGTCAACTGTGGCAGACATTATGTGAAGACAATTAGATAAGGGGCTTTATTCTAGTGACCGATTAATCTGACTGATATCTGGCATTTTGAGACAATCAGCATCAACCTGCACTCACAAGACCGGTATCTCATCATAAATGACCAGGACCAGGCAAATGAAGATGACCTGTTAGCTAGTTTTATTAGCTAACTTATTAGTCGTTGTTGTAGTCCTTCTCATGTCTCTAACAAATTGTCTTCACATTGTCACCCCTGTTTTCTGGAGTCCCTGCTCCTTTTGTAAAAAAAAAACCAAACATTTAGAAACCTGGAAAAAATAGCTGATGGATGGTGGGAGCAGCACAAACAATAGCTAACTGACATTTTTATTTATTAAATGTAAGCAGGTGTCTTAATACTCATTCCTTATGATACTAATCTTATCATTTTGTTGTGTTTTCTGATTTTTAAATAGTGAATACTTTAATCAGATAGAGACATTTTCTATTTACATGTGTTTTTTTGTTTTGTATGCTCTATATGCCTTATGTATATCTTAATAGAGGCTTATATAATATTGCTCACTGAGAAATAGATAGCCTGTTTTAGAATAGTATCCCTTTTAAGATTCATTTGAAAATAGAAACATGTGGACTATTCAAGCTAATCAATCTTGTGTCAATTTATTACAGGTCCCTTCAAGTACCAAAAAAATTAAACCTCAGAAAGTAAGCTCAGTCAATAATTAATGTTTAAAATAGACTATATACTAATAAACACTATTTAGGACAGTGATCAGGCAAAACATTCTGTGAGAATATCATTTTACCCTCACAGGGTGGAAATTGAATATATTGCAGAATTAAAGTGCTGCACTTCAAAGTGCATTTTATGCACATTAGTAATTAGTATTAGTAATCATGTAAAAATGAACTTTAATCTCTAATCATGGGCAGCAGGTAAAAGATCAATGACCTTGAAGATATGTCAGAAATATCAGGTTTTTAAAAAATTTAAACTTGCATTAGACCTAGTCTAATTGTAGCATGCAGACCTCTTCTGTCCTCTTCTATTAAATGGCCTCTGCAGTTGGATGAGGAGGCATTACTAACAATCAACCACGGCAGGTCTGTATAGATGCATCTACTATACTCAAAAAGACTATTTTACTATGTCATATTATAATATATCTGAATTGAATCTATTGTTGAATTTTTGGAGATCCAAGTAAAGCAGAGTTTAGAACTTTTGACTTCTGTCATGGGAAACCTTATGTATTATTAACCAAGATAGTTTATTGTGTCCTACTATAGCTGTGAATGCTCCAGTGGACTGATTGACCAATAGAAGGATTTTTACTCTCTGCGGTTCGCAACTAAAATCACACAGAAAGGGGCATCTGGGAAAAGCTATTTGTAGAATAATACAGAGAGACTTCTGAATCATATTCACTGTGTCATTAGTAATGCGTATTGTATTTGTGCGGGGTGCTATTGTCAGTCCTCTGCAGTATTCCAGATAAACCTGTTACTATGCATGAGGCGTACGGACACCTAAGAAGCCATCAACAAGACCAATCAGCAATCACAACCTCTGGTGAAAAAGTCCACTGTTGCTACGGCAACAGTAAGTTGTACATTCACACACAAAAATTTAAACTTCCTCATCTCACTGCTCACCCTCTCAGTTTTGATGTCTCTCTAAATCTCACTTAAACTGTTGTGGACATTTTATGAACCTGAAGTACAGCTTTATAAGAGCAATTAGCAAGATCAATAACTCGTAGTTCAAATTGCCCTTAAGGACTTCTGTTGTAGTTAATCACGCATTGCCGTGCGTACTTTTTAAGTTAGTGTGAACTATGCTGTCTCATAATAATCTGATCTGAGTTCCTGAATAAGGTCTGTGTGTGTGTGTGTGTGTGTGTGTGTGTGTGTCTGTGTGTGTGTGTGTCTGTGTGTGTGTGTGTGTGTGTGTGTGCCAGAACAGTGCTGGCATTTGCTGTGATAATATTGGCGTTATTATCTGAACTCAAATATTTCTCTAATTACAACTGAATAAAGTAGCCTGCAATCACATCCAGTACAGTTCCTAATAATAGTAGACCACATGCGTAAGCATTGTGTTAGAAAGACTTGACATTGTATATTCTTGTTAAAGGTAAAGCCATTGGACCCAGGTAAGAACAACTGTACTGTAGGTAATTAATAACATTCCCAACAAAAGAAAAATCTATTTTTTTATGATATGGAATCTTTTTCTGACTTTTATTTTATCGAGATAAAGTGCTCACATTATTTATTTGTACTTAATTGGATTTATAGGATTTCCTGTAAAAGTCTTGGCTTGTAGAAATGGCTGTACTGATTAATCACACTGACTTATTTCCTGGGCATAATTACAGTAGAGGGGGCATCATTGACGTCACACACATGGCATGATATTATAAGTGTCCATATGAACAGATATCATGGACAGTTCTGGTCCAAGTGAGGGGGCTCACTGTTTGACCTCCTTATTATTTGGCCTGTTAATCTGACCAAATCAAGCATAAGTCATAAGGGACTGCATCTCGTGTACAGCAGCCAGGGTACAGTAACTCCTCAATAGTATTTTTTTCACACACACAAAATGTGACTTGACATGTTTTACACAACAATATTTTACAGTGCTTCTGTTTATCTCAGATCTACCAGTGACACAAAGACACACGTGGTCTGTCTCTCATGTCCTACAGTAGTTGCCATGGAAACATACTAATTCAATTGTTTGGCACTTCAGAGGCTGGTACACAACGTGTGCTGCATTGTTGTCAGCATTAGTGCAAAGTTGCTGCATAATAAAAGTGCTCATAATGAAAAACACCTTCCCTGAGGCTCACAGAAGACGGTGCATGACAGGACAAGCAGGGAAATGCATTCAACGATTTCTATAAAACGGTTACATTTGCCCCATAATACTTTTGGTTAATTGTGGTTACCATGCCACATTTGTGTATATATTAATATGAGGTTCTACTCACATAGTAGAGTCAATGGGCCCACTGCAAGAACGTTTTCATATTCTTATCATAAAACCTTTTGGTGAGGTTTGCTTGTCTGAGTGTTCCAGGTTGATTTCAGAAGACTCTCTTAACTGGACAAACTTGTGGTAAATCGCTCGTTTTAACTTAATGAACGCCACTGTTTCATGAGGAGGTGCGCGTTTGTGAGATTTGATCATTAGCGTAATCCATGTCCCTAAAATTCCCATATAAGACTGTTCTGCTTCTTGTGTGAGGAAGTTTCCTTGACAAAAATTTGACCAGAGAGCAAAAAGAAGAATTTGAGTAAAAAAAAAAAGAATTTGCTTCTGTTGGAAATTAGCAGCCAAAAAGAGACAGCAGTGGTGTAAACGGATGCTGAAATAATTAGAAAATATTAATTGAACAGCTGTCAATGACGTGTCATGAAAGACATAAACAGGTAATGGTTTGACATGAAGTGGAATTCTAAAAAACATCTCGTTAAACCAAAGTAGCCCGTGATGAAATATGAGAGAGGACATTAGACAGTAGTTGATGTTATACTGTCAACTACTGCATAAGTGGATGATACTGGTCCGTGAGGCAACTGTCAGAGTGAAATAACTTTCTCTAGCAACAACTGTAGTAGTTGATCAATATATGAAAAATAAATATACCAATAAATTGATAAAATAAAATAAAAAATATAAAAATTATTATTATTTTTAAAATAGATAAGCAAGATGATGATAATGCCATCAGAATCATATTTTATTAATTAATTTTATTTCAGCTATATATTTTTTTAGTTAATTCCTCATATTTAAACTCCAAATTCATTCAAATCGAGGCATTGCGATTTCAGGTCAAATGAGTTTTATTTATCACTCGTATGTGCCACTTAAAAACGAATTTGTTCATTTGAGTGGCTCTTGCAAGAGGCCTCGTTGTCAATGTCGCTAGCTGCTTATGGCATTAAGTTACACTCTAATTGTACTGAAAGTACGCATAATCTGATCAGCTCAGGGGCACTGCAATGCAATAAGCTGACGGGGCGAGGGCACTGTACAGACCATTGGAAAGCGCTTTCCTAATGGCATATACGTCTGTGTGATTACACAATTAATTCTGAGGTTCTGTGGATTCCCTTTAGCCGAATTTAGATGGAGAGTCATGTCTGATCGGCGTATCCCTTTTGTCTGCGAGCTGTGAGAATAGTAGCCCGCCTTTGTTTGTCTTCCATTAAGCTAGGGTCGATGTGAAGCACTGTTAGTTTTCGAGTCAGCAGGGAATCAGGGGTATCCAACAGATAGTGGAAGTAAGGAGTAGAAGGGGAAAATAGAGAGAAACCAGATAGGAGAACAGTAATGACAGAGAAAGCTGGTTGGAAAGGGAGAGGCGTGAAAGAGAGAAGACGGAGGGAAAATGAGCTCAGCAGAAAGACAGATTGTCCATCCTTGTATTCCTTCCATAACCATTAGCTACTTATGGTGTATAACAAGAAGCTGTATCAAACAGGGCTACAGGCTTTTCCCCCTGGTAACTATCTCTCAGTGTCTGTTGCTCTCTCCCCTACTTTGCTCTCTCTCAGTTTCTCAGTTCAATCCATATAATGAGAGGCTATCCATCAAAGGATCAGATAGGCTTAAATCCAGCCTGAGCCACTGGCTGCTCGGCTCTACAACTGACGCTTGGTGTTGCCCACATATTAGTTGCCGACCTTGTTTTTACAGCAAAAAGTCAGAAACAGTACAATTTCCTGTGCCTAGTATTTATGTTTGTATGTGACCGAGGAGTATTTCAATATACATTTTTACCTTATAATCAACATATAGCCACATAAGAACACACACAATTCATTTACAGTGTTCACATATACCACAATAAAATAGGTGTGGAAAGAGAGAATGTAATCATACACAACATTTACATTTTTTGAAAGCCTGATATTAAGGCAGTGCTTTCACTCCGTTATCGTCAACTGCTGATTTCAGATTAACTGGTAAATTATTTCTAAATTTACAAAGTTCTGTGTGCATATTACAAAAATGCAGTTTTACCAAGTTCAGAATGGGGATAACGAGATCAAGACAAGCACAATATCAGTTAGACATAAGAGGAAGCATGTTTTATCCTCTAAAATCTGTCTTTAACTTTGAATTGTTGATATTAGGGGTTGGTGTTATAGATAAACTCTTCTGTCACAGTGTATTTAATTTTAAATTAGCATAGACATATACTGTATATGGATATATGGCAGTTTTCTAGATGACTGAATTATTGAACTAACAATATGGGAATGTCTGCTTTGGGGTAAAACAGTGAATTAATTGAGAAATTGGAGTACTTCATTGTATTGATGTAAAGATCAGTAGATCATTCATATATTCCCTGAAGGTTGACTTACACTATACCCTCGTATTGCCTAACCCTCATTGACATCAGTGGCATAAAATCATAAGCTTTGACAGTGTTTGAATGATGAGGATCTACAAGGAGGTGATGGTACACTGTAATATTAATCAGATAAAGTGTTTTCTGAAAGATGATGCTTTAGATAATGAAATAGCTCTGACCTTGTTTCCACAGTGTTTTGTCAGCACTTTCTGTCATAGGCTAGATGGCATCAAGAGAAAGGACATAAAGCACCACACAGCAACAGGGAAACTGCAGACCCTTCACATATACTGGTATACAATACAGAGGCTGTCTCCCATCCTGCAATCATCTGCAGCGTCTGCCAAATTTAGTGTCTGCTGAAACCTGTTCCTCTCTCAGTTGTTGTAGTAGCCAAACTGATATGTCACGTTGTAGAGAAGCACTTCTCTAAAGTGAGCAGACATAGAAAGAAAATTTTTACAGTAATCGCTCTGTAGTACAGCTGCATTGAAGACAGCAAGTGGAAATTGGGACTAGTTGAATGTAGCTGTGACTTTAAAGTCAGTGAGGCCTAATTCGCTAGCCAGGCTTTTAGGGTTTTAGCCAGCTGTAGCATAGCATCAAATTCTAATTCTCTGAGGCTTTAAATGGCTCAGTCGGCCATATGGTGTAAGGTGCAGTGGTGCATTTTGGCAGGAAGTACAACACAACTGACACAAACAGAGACACACAGATATTTGCACTTCTACACTTGTGAGGTCATTTGACTTAATATATCACCAAATCATAATCTTAACCACTGCAACTATCACAACCTTTTACTTTGGAAGCAATGGGAAACTATGAAAAAGGTATTAGAAAACAAATTCCCTGAAAGT
This sequence comes from Lepomis gibbosus, assembly GCA_029875015.1. Taxonomy (NCBI): domain Eukaryota; kingdom Metazoa; phylum Chordata; class Actinopteri; order Centrarchiformes; family Centrarchidae; genus Lepomis; species Lepomis gibbosus. The sequence goes on along the minus strand of JAPMOB010223101.1, from coordinate 5,046 downwards.
GACTACAAATCAGAAAAAGATGAGATACCACAAACAAGATTTACACCAAAGGTATTATATAAAAAATGCAATGGAAACAGACTTAGCAAGTTAATCATGGTGTAGATGAAGTGTGTGACGTTCACTGAAGCCTCCGCTCCACTGAGAAGGCTAAAATTTATGACAGGCAAAACATGAGTAGCAATGAGGAGACTTTAACCTTCCTCCAATAAATACATGAAACAAACAAAAATGTAATATTTCTGTCATGCTTTCTGCCATTTGAGGTTTGATCTGCGCTCTTATTAATTACATTTAATTTTTGTTGCGCCCTCTTCTTCTGTAGTGGTGACCGACTGGAAAATTAGCACCACCAACTGTTCTCAATGCTTCCAACTCCTAATTCTCACATACCGAGCGGTAACACATATTCAAATGGCGGATTTAAAATGCAGGTAAACTGTGCCAAGAGTGCATGTTCGACTGAGACCCACTGCCATTGGCAGAGTAACTGTCACCTAAATCTAATCTTAACCCTTAGTGCCTAATTATTGTGTGTGTCTTTGTGAAGGTTTATGATGGAGTGAGTACTTTACTTGCCCTCTTGATTGTTAACGTGATAACCAGATAATAAGTTAGTGTAACAGTTGTTTAAGGGAACATACTTGTACCATAGCCTCTTGGCTCATGATTGACTACAAACCACATGCTGCATCTCTTTTGTGCAGCAGTTTATACTCCTGCAGAGCAGGGAAATAGGATGGTTTGACACAGCTAATACATGGCTTTTTTCATTTTAGATTCTCCAGATTTCTCTTTCTCAAAGGTCAACTCTGTCAAGGCAGTTTGTAATTGGTCAAGAGAATAAATTCACCAAAGTTGAACTCTATGTGAAAGCATCGGTTGACTTAACCTCCGCACAAGTAAATCTACTGATTGCTGCAATCACAATGAAATTAATGGATTTAATTCCAAAATTTGAAGAGAACTGGTAAAAATGTCCTCAGTTTCCCTAAATGTCCTCTTTAAATCTAAACTGCAAATTGGAGCTAAACATTACAGACGGGCATAGAATAACCCTCTTTATTTTGCTGTTTGTCTCTCCTTCCCTCACGAAAATACAACACGCCACACACAGTGCATAGCTTCCTCGTGACGTGCAGCACTGTAGTAGGTGTAAGTGTCAAATTGTCAATATGGAGATGGCACAAACTGCAAAGGCCAAGCGGGAGATCGCTTACTCTCGACTCTCCGTATAAACAAACAGTACACACACTCATATGCACACACTCACACCCAAATAAACACTCATATGCTCATACTGTTACACATTGATACATGATGTATCAGCTATGTAACTGTTAACTCAAACCTGCTTTCAGATTAATCAAAAGGCACTTTGTGTTCTCAATTATTTTCAATCAAGACTAATAATATATTTGGGATTTATAATTCATAGCAGCACAGGGGAAAGACTGAGAGGTACAAATATCGAACAAAATGGAAAAAATAAACTATTTGAATGAATGTAATGAAAAAATATAAGAAATAAGACTGTTAGTGAATTGTGCAAATATTTTAGGTGTCAATCATAAAGGTGTCAGACCTTTTCATTAATTGTATGTCATTTTGCAACACAGTAATTTATTGGTCTGATATTGGTCAATATTGATCCAGCTTACTATGATGCGCTGCGATGCCAAACTGCTAATGACAGCCGGCAAGCTAATGCTAACCATGATGATGGAACGATTATTTGAGGCAAAACCTAACTAGTTATGACTTTACATCCAAACTAGTAAGGTTTTGCCCCAAATAATCACGGTGTAACCAATTTCAGTAGCTGATTTAGTTAGTTACCAAGCCTCTAGTGTCAAGTGTACACCCTAGGAGAGGACTTACACACAGATGGTGCAACCCAGTCCAGTAGTGCAACTACAGCAGCCTTGTGTGTAAACTTAATATATTATAATAGGTATAAAAGTTCAACATAATAAATATTTGTCAAAGACGTCACAACTTAACCCTGTTTGTTATCCTGCTACTTTTCAGTCATTTTTATAATCGTCATAGTCATTGCTTCAACGTCTCGCTGCAACTCAGTTATTCATGTCTACAAACAGGGGTCTTTTAAATTAATGATTAAGTAATAAACTACTGTATGTGAACGCTGGGAGCAGATGTCCCCACACCTAAACTTTCTAGTCCAAAGGAATAATTACCGCTACACTAGAGAGATTAGCAGAGAAGAGGAGTCTTGTCAAGGACTGCTTTCTGTTCTCTGTAGATAAGTGTGTGTGTGTGTGTGTGTGTTTGTGTGTGTGTTTCCATATGTGCACGCTCTGTAGGTGTGGGCTTGTGTGGGTGGATTTGCGGATACTGACTGTGTGTGTGCTGACATTCTGAATGCTGCGTTCTGCATACATACTGTATATAAATATATATCCATCATTCACATGTTTGCGTTTCACACACCTTGGAAGAAGCACATGACTTGTCTAAAAATGTTTGAAAATGTTTGAAGATTTATGTCAGGAAAATGTCAACATTTAGCTAAACATGTGTGTCTGTATGTGTTGATAATGAGTCGTGACCAGAAAATATCCCCCTTCCTGAGCACGTCTCAAACACCCACATTGAGGTTTTGCTGCTGCCGATAGGGAGCTGCAGTGTGTACTGTGCTGTGCATCACTGTGTGATGTAGCAAAGTTAAAGGGTATAGAAGACACTTTGGGGGAAAAATTAACTTCCGACCAGCAGAACACCAACTTTTAAGACAGTAGTGATGTGGCTTAATTGGCCCCATCATCTGCTTGCAGCTTCATCCTCACAAGTGTTGCATCTGCTGTGGAGGAGGAATTTTCTGGAGTGATGCTTCTGTCTTTAATAAAACCTTACGGTTTAACCCTGTAGAGTGCAACAGCAAGCAGTTTATCACAGACATGTTCCCTGGGGTCAGACCAAGGTCCTGGCTTTTTAAAGATCTATGTTTCACTTCACTGACTTTTGCCCCGAGACAAGACCTGGATACTGTGCCATATATCATGTCTCTGATCCGCCTCTCTGCTCAAGCTGCTCGGTTTGTCAAACCCATCCATATCCTTCTTAAACCAGTTGCTTTAAAGTGTCACTCATTGTTACACCATGCATTTCCCTGTGACAAAGAGCTATAATAAAAAATAAAAAGAGAAAAGAGGCAGCCCAGAGGGGAAAATCATCTTAAAGATAAATGATTGCTTGTCAGCTGCAGGGCAGTGTATTATGTTTCTTGAAAGCTTGTTCTGGGTCACCTTTAGGAAAGGCACATTTGGAGCTCTAAATAATTTTCGTGGCAGTTTATTGCTTTTTTTGGACTGTTTTTTGAACACGATGGACAGATGGACCAACATCCAATGGGCACTCAAAATCGAACTGGCTGAGACACATTCAAATCCACAAAGTACAATCTCAATCAGTCAATTAATTGACTAATCCTTAATAGACCACTATTTTGATGAATTGTTTAATCATTTAAGTCATGTTTCAGGCAAAAGCGCAAAAAATGCACTCAAATGTAAATATGCACTTTCTTTGTCTAGGGTCTATGATGTTACACTAAATATTGGACTGTTAGCTGGACAAAACAAGCAATTTTAATAAGGCATTATTACAACGAGCATCACATTCAACAGCCTTTGAAGGCATGCCAAATTTGACATTAAAATCATTCAAACTGGTTTCACATGTAACTTTTACATTTAGCTACAGCATTTCTGCAACCTATTACAGGTTATCAGAGGTCAATTGCTTGGAATTAACAAGGCAATTAAAAGACCTACAAATCACACTCAGACAGCAAAGGTCAGGGGAAATGAATGTTGCTCGATCTCCTGGGACACTTACATGATTTGGTTTTATTAGTGTTCATTTAAGCAGAGGCTAGTGGAATCTCCTCAGCAACAACTGTCAAATACTTTATTAATTAAGATTATATATTAAATAAATTATATAAATATCATGCATGTTAATTAAATTAATTAACATTAGAATCAGAATATAGTAAATTAACTCATTTCAAGTTAAAGCAGAGACATTAGGAGACACCTGAACATTTCTTATTCTGTGAAGGCTACTGACTCTTGTGTTTTTGATGAATGCTAATGTGTATCAAAATAGTTTAGTCAGTTTAACATTTCATTAGTTGAAATAAGTTCCATTATCAGCGGCTTCAGGAACTTAATACATGAAAAGCATGACTGTCAAAAACTAAAGGAATATTATTTTAATATTAGAATTAAATATTCCAGTTGATTCCTGCTCTGATTTTCTTGTGGACAAAAACAGTATTTGGTCTGTGAAGAAATGACATCATCAGAGTATTTTTTCTCTTAAATTGGTTGAATTCAATAATAACACACCAAGGCGTGATTTTTGACAAAGCTGTATTTTAAGGAAATTATGTGTCCTCTTGAATGAAAGATTTGGCATGAGACAGATGTAATTCTCCACTTTGTTACTGTGAGATTTATCATAAATGATAAACAACCTCTTAGGAAAAAGATGCTAGAGTGAGAAAAATCCCTAGGCTTCTGAACAGAAACACATAATATCACCAATGCTACCATGTCTTGTGGCCAAGAAGAATCCAAGAAGAATAATTACATTTCAGCCTCTAGGAGTGGAGAGAAGCCATAGGAGATGGCAGGCAGAGGTGATAACCAGTGTGCACAGGCCAGGATTTCAGAGAAAAAAAAAAAAGTGAAGAGAAGAGGGCTTCACCTCCTGTCTCTGATGTCACTAGGTGTTAGTGAAACGGGAGCAGAGGATGATTGAAAGTGAATAGAAGACATGTTTTTATTTGTGAAAGGAGGATTGAGGTGGACAATTAAGGATTTGGGAAAAAATGTTAGAGAAGGACATGGTGGACTGAGACAGAAAGATAGGAATAAACGAAGGGAGACAGGGGGAAAAGGTGCTGAGAAAGCAACAAAGAGAATAAAAAGGCTCAGGCAGACATAAAGGATAAATGAATGATGTGTGTGTGTGTGTGTATGTGTGTGTGTGTGTGTGTGTGTGTGTGTGTGTGAG
>JAPMOB010223098.1:0-14406 GCA_029875015.1 Lepomis gibbosus | reverse complement strand
CACACACACACACAAAACAAATTCCCAGGCTGTTTCTTGCTCTGTCACTCCCCCTCCCCTCCTACTCTAGCATTTCCCTCTTCTCTTCTTCTCACTCCTGCAATACTCCCTGTAAGTCCTTTACACACTGTTAATTTTCCACCCGTAGTCCTTCTCTTGTGTTGTGGCAGCTGTCATGTCACTTAACAAGTGACTCTCCGTAATTAATTTAAGCACCTATTGGACTACAGGTACCGTATAATCAGGTAGCTATTTGGTCACTTAGCCAGTAAGTAGATAATCCTGTTCACAAATCACAAAGGAAATATGCAGCACAATGCAGCCATTCAGTTATGAAGTGGTGCAGCATTTTTTTAATCCAATCAGTCAATGCCATTGTACTGCAGCCAGAAAATAATTAAAATTATGAATTATCTTTTTTCTCAATACTGATGATTACAATGTGCACGCCTACAGCAAGTGGACACAATGAATGCAACATTTTTTTGAGTTAATAATGTGACATGGATATTATTATCGCTGTTTCGTCTTATTATTCCTGTCTAATATAAAACCTGCAAATCACAATAACAACAAGTGACATAAGTGGCAGTATTTTTCCGAAAACCCCTTTTTCTTTAATCATTTTGAGGAAGCAATGTCATTCATTTTGAGGCCTGTGCCAACATGATTTATGTGTAGGACATTAAAAAATAGTCCCTCTGCATGTTTCCTGCTGTAACATCTTGTTTCAACCAGAAATTAATTTAATTCATCATTAAATACATAATTACATCATTAAAATACTTTAACCAGTCGACCGGTCAACCAGTCACAAATAGTTATTTTTTCCCCAACATTCAGCCATCCAGTAGTAGCCAGGCAACCATCATCCCGCCATCCAGTCGTCATCCCTGTTGCCTACCCATTAAATTAGGTCAGCATTAACAAGACCCATGTTGCTGCTGTGGAAGCTTCAGCCCCTGAAGCTGACTTCCTGTGACAGGACCCACGTTACATAAGGAAGAAGAGGAGACTGTGGAGCCAGCGAGGCATCTCTGATGGATTTGTTTGTTTCGTCTGTGGTTTAAGATGCCTCTGCAGTTTATGCTGTTCACCAGCACAAGAGTGCACATGCAGAGAAAACATGCATGGCGATGGATACTGAATATTTTTTTGTGTCAGTGGGAACATTATATATCTTCTTTGAAAATACAGTGTAGTGAAGTGAAATTGTTTCAATGGATGTTTATTTTAGATTAAATTCGTCCAGACATTCCTGGTCCCCAGAGGCTGAATCCTAATGACCTTTGTGATCCCCTGACTTGGCCTGGAGCTCAACAAAGAAGTTGACATTTGTGGTTTTGAGAGTAATGTAAATGCAACTATTGGATGGATTGCTATGAAATCTGGTACACATTCATTGTCTCCGCATCATTCTTAGCTCTTACTTACTTCTTATTGCCACCACAGTATTTACCACCAATGGAGGGATTTTCACATGTAAAATGAATGGCAGGCTGACACAAAATGTGAGGTTTTAAATCTCCTGATTTCCTGAATCTCCATGATTCTCAGCATTTATGTAAAAAAATTAAAGTCTACAATAAATCCTACAGAGGGGAATTGTATATATGAGACTATGCATTATTAATGATTTCTCGAAGTCTCTTTTTTTTTTTTTTTTTACATTTTACAGTATATAAATATAAAACATATTTATTAAGAAAGCAAATGTTAGAGTACAGGATGTCAGATCTTAAGTCTGACTCTAACATCTTTCCTACTTTTATGTATTCAGTCCTATTTTTTAATTGATCTAGTCCAGGAGGTTTTAAGAATCTGAGAATGTGGGCCTCCCATCAGACAAAGCTTTTAAAAATGTGTAAAAATCTTCCCCCTCCTTAGTTTACTTCCCGTCCAGTCCAATTCCTGGATGCCTATCCTATGATTATGTTATTTGATCCAATAGACACTCAAAAATTGAGCCAAGATAGTCTAATGTTGCAGTTTCACATAACCTTAGATTACACCAAATACATGAAAAGGACTATCCCAAGGCAATTATTAGATTTTGAATATGGAAAAGAAGGTAAAACAGTAGAAAACCCCACGTTATCTCAGAACTCTCTTCACACACATTTAGGCTATGTGATCTCCTTTTAATACCTAATAATAATATATAAGCCATTCACTGAGTCTCCCCTTAAAACAGTTGGAGCCCCCTAAGGAGGCCTACCACCCACTTTGAAAACCCCATATCTAGTAAAAAATGTTTTGTTTCTCCAGTCATCATTATAGATGTTTTGGGATGTGTTTAATTTGTTGTAACTGCACAGGATTCTGAACTTACTGATGAGCCTGAAAAAAATCTGCCATTACAAAAGCACACGTAGAAAGTAAGACCATCTCAGAACATTCCATCTCAGCCCTAAAACATATGATCTGTATTCAGTATATCTTGACAACATCAGAAAGAGGAATATAAAGAACTTCTATGCTTTACGGAGTTGAAGTTGTCACAGCATGGGTCCTGTTGCCGCTGCTATTGTTTGGACAAGAGAGACAGATTGTTGTACAACAGGATGTGAGGAAATTACAATGTGACAGTTTGGATGGAGAAAAGCAGAAGTAAACATGGAAAGACAGAAAAAACTATGCAAAGTAAGAGATGTGCTCAAATGGTGAGACAGAGATGTTTTCCTTTGGTCTGGGTTTTAAAATGTGATGGGCTGCAAAAGGCCGAGACCTGTGAGGCAAAATCAAACCATCCTAAATATAGCTCCTCTGATCTGTGATGATGATGTCTGTGCTGTGGCAGAGCCTAAGGCTTCTCTGCTTCAATGAACTCTCTCACTGGTCCCAAGACCTCTTCCCTCTGCTTCATAAACTGTGCCTAAACACAAACATCTGGACACGCAGAGACACTCAGACCCACAGTGATTTAGTAAAAATGTGGACTGTAATGAGGCACTTGTTTTCAACTACAAACACACACCCACACACATACAGCTGTGTCCTGCCTGTAATTTTAGCGCTGTATGTGTCAACGATTGTTGTTGAGGAAGCATATGGTGGTAGCTTTACACACCTTTTTATTTAGGATAAGTTTTTAATGTACATTTTCTCCAAACAACATGTTTCCATTGATAGGTTATGTTGGATCTAGGGATGTAAAATACATTATTTGGAAAATAATGTGTTCTAAACAACATTTGCCACAACCACCAGCTCCCCACCCGATAGCTGTCTCCCAGTTGACACAATTTTGCCGGAGCCACTAGGAAAGACATTTTAAATACATCTACAGTAAATGTGATAAACAAGAAAGAAGCCAGAGTTAGCAATTTTCATCTGCTGCCTTCAGATATAAAAAAGATGCTCCATAATACACCTGTACATGAGCTTCTTTGCTGTATATAAAATATATCAAGCAAAATCACATTTAGCATGTCTTACAAATGCTGGCAGCACACTCCCTAACAAAAACAAACATTCACAGTATGGACCGGGGGATAGTAAAACAAACACCTCACCCAGTCATTTCACAGATGAATTCCTCTGCTCATGCTGAAGTCGTGGAAATCGATGAGACCACATGCTGCAGATTTTAGTGAGAACAATAAACTCTCAGCCCTTCATTGCACATGCTTGCTGATTCTTTCCTATTTTAAGCCAAACCATGATCTTTTCCTAAACCTAACCAAGTTCTTTTGGTGCCTAAACTTAACAGAGTACTTTTGGTGCCTAAACCCAACCAAATTGCAACATTTCACAACATTAACAATGTGCCTTTTCGAAATTGCAGTTTTTAGTAACGTTAATAAGCGCATTTATTTTGGAAGTCTTGGAGGATGTTGCATATTTATTGTTGCTATCTTGAACCCTAAACATCGAAATGATGCTAAGAAAGTACCCAGGGCATTCAAAAGCAATGCCAAGGGGTCTTGACTAAGCGTCCATATGTGACGAGTTGGGAGTGCGAATGTGTTAGCAAAGGTGTTCCAATCAAACAAAAAAAAAAAATCTCTCAGTTGGACTACCTACCATGTTGTAAACCCAGAGGGCTGTTTCCCTTGAATGGTTTTGATGTGTTTCAGTGGATAACTGCCAGGGCGAAAGGTAACCATAGTCAAACCTAACAAGCTCTTGCTCATTTGTGACAGGGGAGGCCGAGTGGAAACAAACAACACATCAAGTGCACACCTCTGACTTAAAAATAACTCACAGGGACTTCTTATTATTTATATTCCACCCACTTGGAAAAGCCTGCATTTAAAAAGAAAGACAAATTCTGCGAAATTGTTTTTAACCTGATGTAGGTTACATCTGAAAACACCTTTGTGTTAGCAGACTGTTGTGCATCTCTCACCACAGTTGCCACTACACATGTTTGGCGCATATAACCACCAAATAAATGTCAACAAACATCTCTGTTAGAACCAGAACATCTAGATACAATGCATCTTCTCTCAGTGCTGTTATGAATAGTGGAGAGACTATGATGGCCTGTCACTTCAGGGGGCAACAAGCCAATCAGATTACAACCTGAGTGATTCTGCTTGGTGTGTGCATCTGCTTGTGTGCATGAGCAGCTGTGGTGTAACCCTGTGTGCACTACACGTTGACCTTGGAGTCTCCCAATCCCAGCACTCAGGATGTGACTCCACAAATAACTAACCAAACATTGATTACCGCTAGCACACAACGCTGCACAATACTGAGTAGAAAGGGACAGGGACAGAGATATTGGCTGCACAGTTAACAGTTATTTCCCTGTCTCTCCCCGACTGTCTTTCTCTCTCTGGTCATGTGCTTTGTTGCACTTTCCATTACTCGCAGGCACAGCAAATACAATATTGGTTGGTCAGTTAGTTGTACACTATCAGGCTGTTTGAAGAGCTCTCTCATAAGGCATTTAAAAGCCATGCTTGTTCCTGTAAATTTGAACAAAAGGCTAAAAAGTTAGTGAGGTCTGGTGATCTTTTTTTCAGTTAGCTGCCCTTCTCCAAAGGCAGTGCCAGGTCCATGCAGATCCTAGTACGAACCCATGCAGTTCAGCTATCTATATCATTAGTGTCCGGTGTCTGAACTTAATGATTCTTTGTGGCCATGTGAGGTCAGATAGATAAACAGGAAGCAACCAACCAAACCTTTATTGTCTCCTCTTAACTTGATTTATCCTTCCCTCTTTCAACTGCCAACCTGCAATCCTTATAATCATATTTAAGCTCCTGCTAGAAGTCATTCCAAGGTCCCCTACAATGTTTACAGAGGCGTCCTCTCTAATTTTAGGAAGGCTGGCATGGTGGTAATGGAAAGTGACACAATCTAGCCAGCACTCTTCTTTGCTGGAGGGCATTTCAAAGCTGTGGCTGTAGCAGTAGCCACCCAGATGAAAGTCCTGTGACCAAAATGTCCAATTATTTCCACATGTACACAAGAAGCAGCATGATCACTACCAGCATACTTGGGTCCTCTATTTGTTTTCATGGAGCAGTGACAAACACCAGCGGAGGATATAGTAGCTGTAGGCACTGTTACAGCACTTAAGGGAGGAAGCCTGATGTTAGCACTACAAGTAGCTGTGTCACTAGTGGAGTCTGGAAGGACTCCGAGGTCACAGCTCTCCGGTCAATGGGATCTGTAGGGATCTCCACACCTCTATCAGGAAGTGGGATGTTAAAGTAATGAGTTATATACGGACATGTATACAACTTAATGAAACCCCTCTGCCATAACCCCTGTATGCTCAATTTTTGTTATTGTTGATGCATCTAAGATTACAAGGTACAAAGTGTAAGATATGGCCAGAATTTAAGTTTAAAAAATTAACAAACATTATCAACAGAATGGGAAGAAGTACCCCCAGCCCATCCTGTCTTATAATACCAATTGTTCCTCAAGTGACGATAGTGAGTAACTATAGTGTCCATTCTGTCCTCAGTATAACATGAGTGAACGATGAAGTGTAGCTACCCTGAGGGCTTGTCAATCAATGTTGCCGCTCTCTCCCTGGTGCTCCCCGAACTCTCATTCCTCCGCTATACTTTACTTTCTTTTTTGTGTCTTGCCACCACTTGATTTTCACTGTCTCTGATTGGGAAGACTGCGTGCTACCTACTTCCTTTTGACACTCATGTTGACAAATTGGGCTTGACAAATACACCACCACCACTACAATAAAATATCAAAATCTCCCCATCCACACTATTAGAAATAGTATCATTGCTTTGTTATTGTGTTTTGTAAATGATGCACTTATTTCACATATTTGTCAGTTGTGTCTAATCAGAGTGACAGAGAGGAGCAGACACACACATGCAGGAGAGAAGCCCCTGCCCGCACATCACATGATGGTCCTTTTAACTTTACTGTTGCAGAAAAGTGATGCCCGCTAATCCAGGAACACTTAAAAAGCTTAATTTATGATAGACCAGGGGTGGGGAACCTTTTTTATATCAAGGGTAATTTACATTTTTGGAACATCCTTTGAGGGCCATACTAAATCATTTAACATACATATCACTAACCTCTAATGTGTGATGGTTGGAACTGCTTCTCTTTGGTGAGGCGTCTGATGTCAGACAGCAGTGAGGATGACGCTACTCGCAGCTTGTTTTCCAAGTTTTGGTCAGTCAGTCTTGAGCAGAATCGAGTCTTTGCAAGAGTCAGTTTTGAAAAGAACTGCTCACAGCGGTAGGTTGTCCCAACCATTACCATTAAATGATGTAGCAAATATCTTTAGCTCCTTTTGTTTACTTTTAATGTCCTGAAACATCTCGCCAAACGCCTGAAGCAGCTTTGCACACTCACCAGCATATTCAGATGTCATAGCAGGGTTTTGCTCTTGCAGAGTAGGTAAGTGCATAGTGTTACCCTTTTCCAGTTGCAATTGCCACAGCCTTAATTTAGCTTCAAATGATTTCACGTTTGAAAGCAGAGAGCTGAGAAGATGGTTAGGACCTCGGAGCTTGACATTTAGCTCTGACAGGTACTTGGTTATGTTCACCATAAAGGCCAAATCACAGAGCCACTTGCCTTCACTGAGTTCCACAACAGGTTTGCCTTAATCTCCATAATTTGTCTTACTTCTTCTCTCAGTTTGTAAAACCATGCGAGCATATCTGCATGACTCAGCCATTGCACCTCACAATGGTACACCAGATCTCTGCACTCTGACTCAAGATCACTCAGTAACTCTTTGAACTGGCGGCTGTTTATTGCGAAGCTTCAGGTACTGTGCACACAGACTCTCTTGATGTACTGTATGATACAGTGGCATACAATTAAATCACTTGGATTGAGACTGTGACGACTCATTTCTTTTTTGACTAATGCAGTTAATCCTTTTTGCGTGTCAAGCATGGCTGGAGCTCCATCTGTGGGGAAACCACTTAACTTTTCAAATGGTAGTTCAAATTTTACCACTGAAACAACTTGCAATTCCTCCCTTGTGTCAAACTTGGCAGTAATCCCACACACAAAAATGACTAGTTGGGCAGTATCTGTTGTTTCAGGGGAGAGAGAAAAACTGCTTGTTGGGCACCCACACTCTTACACTTTTTCCCAGTTGTCCTTGCAACTCATCCAGTTTAGCATGTTTTGAGCTGTAATGACACTTAAGACCTTTTTCATCACCGGAAATGTGACTTTTTCAAATATTATTTTTTAGGAAATGTGATTGCTGTCTAGAGATTTTTGTTGTTGTTGAGTTGTTGTTTTAGTTTTATTTGGGTTTTTTGTAATTCGGAAGTGACTTGTGGGCCGCATACGGCTCAGAGACCGGAATGTTCCTCACCCCTGGCTTAGACAGTACACTGGTTGAAGGGGCGGTGAAATGCTGCCTCCTATTTGTTTGAAGCATGTCCCCAGGAATTACACATTGATTTGGAGGAAAAGCAGAACTAATCCTTCTCTACTACATAAACATTAAAGACACAAACCATTTGCTTTAAATGGTCAATTATTTAATGTAAGTGTCTGACTGAATTACTTTCTATCCAGTCAGACATGAGAGAGACAGATTGGGGACAGAGTTACCTTTTCTTTTTCAGTGGGATTTATGCACCTGCAAAATAAAACAATTGATGCCAGTTCTGCCTAACACATATTTGGAAATACGAGCATACATTTATTTCTATAAATTGTAACTTGAACACACTTCTACTGTGAATGAATGACTGATGCTGTATTATATTTCCAGAGTTGTTTCCTGACTCATGGTATTATACTAAAGAGCTAAGCAGTGCTATATCACATCTGAAGAGCATTAAGACTTATGAATAGTTTACTCGAAGCAGTACCCACAATGCAGAGAACATGTACCAAAGCATCAACCCTAATATTTCTATTTAGGGTCACAGTGGAGGCTGGTGCCTACTCATACCCAAAAAAACTGGTTGTCAGTCAAGCACAGGGTCAAAACATAAAATTTACGCAGATTGGAAAATGATAAGTTCCATTCTCTTTTTGAACTGGAGGAAACCAGCACATTCATTAGAAACAAAGGGAGAACGAGATGTGATATTTGGTGTCTGAGATGCCTTCAACTCTTCTCTTTCTTGCTCCTTGAAAAGATGTGCTGTCAACTTTAATTATTTAATTTTCCTTTTTTTATTCCAGACATGGGAGTGCTTTTCTTAATTTTGGTCGAGGTTGATGGACTATGAAAACCCTATGGACAATGATGAAAAAAAGTGCCTGACTCAACTGTTCTATCTCTAACAGAGTGTGATATGTTGTATTTTATGAATACATCTGAGTGCTATGAATAAACTATAACCAAAGATCAACCCCATCAACCCCATGTGTTTTATTTGACATTTATCTTTTCTTTATTTTCAGAAAGGAGAATGAAGTATAGTAAGCCTGTGGGCAAGAAGAACTGGCCCTTGTATGTGTGTCCAGATGTACCCAAAATTGATGATGTGATTATACATTGGAAAAGGTTATTTCCCCTGAATCTTTGATGGCACAGGGCCAGTAGCCCAGCTCACAGCAGTTTAATGACATCTATATACAATCTATTTAGTCATTATTTAAACACATATTTGCTCAAGAGCTACTTTCTCACAGGGAACATATCATCCCGAGAGAATATACACCACTCAAACCAGCATCCTGTTCCCAGGAAGGATCTTAAAAGTAACCAAGAAGGGGTCAGACAGAAAACTGATTTGATCAGTAAAAGCAGTGGAAAGAGAAACAAGATGCAAAAAAGATGGGTTGAGAAAATTGACTTAGAAAAAGTCCCAACAACTATGGCATTAGAATGTGATTCTCAGCAGAGGCAGAATAGAGAGACAGATTGTCTGTCCCTGCATGCTGCAAGGCCCTCGAGAAAGGACAGAAACAGACAAATAAAAGGGGAGGGGATTTAAGTTGTGTAACATTTTAGCCCCATAGCACTCATCTTGCTCTGCCCTTATGCTCAATTTAACTGCTACCCTGAGGTAAACTCCAACTGACCAAGATTTTTTGAAAGAATGTACTTCTAAAATTAAATGTTCAAGTAAAATGTTCGATTACTATTCTACAATCAGAATCAGAAAAGCTTTTATTGCTAAGTAATTTATACACATATGAGGACAGACAAACATACGGTTGACATAAATAAATGTAGAAATATATGAATATGGGATAGGCTGACAAAATATTAAATATACAAGAATAAAGATTAACACTTAACAAGAAACAACATATGTGTGCAATTTACTGGGTATGTGCATGATGTGAAATGAAAAAATATTTACATGTGCAAAGATATACAGTATTTGAGAGGGAAAGGGGGAGTGTCAGTGAGGGACCCGGGCCTTGTTAATGAGGCTAGCTGCAAACAGGAAGCTGCTTTTGTGGCGCAAGGTTTTGGGCCTGATGGACCATAGCTTCCTGCCAGAGGGGAGTGACTGAAACAGTTTGTGTCCGGGGTGGGAGGAATCGGCTGTAATCTTTCTTGCATGCCTCAGAGTCCTGGAGGCGTACAGGTCCTGAAGAAATGGGAGATTGCAGCAAATCATCTCTGCAGAGCAAACGATACTTTGCAACCAGCCCTTGTCCCTAGCGGTGGCAGCAGCATACCAGATGGTGATGGAGAAAGTAAGGATGGACTCAATGATGGTGGTGTAGAAGTGCACCATCATTGTCTTTGGCAGGCTGAACTTCTTCCAACTGCCACAGGATGTACTCTGCTGGACCTTCTTGGTGAGGAAGGTGATGTTCAGCACCCATTGAGGTCCTGGGAGATGATGGTTGCTAGGAAGTGGAAGGAGTCTACAGTGGCAACTGGGGAATTACACAGGATGATAGGGGAGGGTGGGGCTGGGCTCCTTCAGAAGTCCACGACCATCTCCTTAATCTATTCTGGTTCAGTGTTTAGTGTTATTGTTTTGGTTAGTATCCAGAAAAAAATAGAAATGGCTGTAGCTGTGTGTGTGCTGGTGTACAAATGAAGACAGACGGAGATGTCAGTCAGCTGCTTGCTGGTAGAACTGCTAGCTTATTGTGCGTTTTTGTGGGTCCTTTCAATGTAATTATTGAGAAACAGTATATGAAGGAGGCTTCAGTAAAAGTGTTTTAGGTAGGTACCCGGTTCACCTTTACTACTGACGGTCCTGGTGGGATGAAACAAAGGCAATGATGCAAAACTGGCATCTAGAGAATTGAATTTATGAAGAAAGCAACAGCATCCTGCTCTTTAAAATAAATGAAAGAGACACACCTGTAACCCTTTGACATCCCAATTATCTGTTCATCCCAATCTGCCACTCTAAAGCCACTCTTTGCCCTTGGGCAAGATCAACCCGTTCTTCATATATGGAAGCATGGTCAAGACCCGTTGGCGTCAGTTTGTTACACACTTTAGCGTCATAGTTGAAAGCACTGTGGAAAGCCCTGTAGCATCACTTTTGAAACTTCAGGTAGGTATATGATATACAACAAAAAAGTTTGAGCAAGGATATGGTTGGAGTTGACGGTGTGCCATAAACCGGACTTTTGACTACGAGGCCGGTGTTTGTTTCCCGTGTGAAACAAAAATAAACGTTAACTTACGTAAGTTACATACATAAAGAAGTTATTTTAACCCAAACCATGATTTTTTCTTTAACCTAACCAAGTAGTTTGTTCCCTAAACCAAACCAAGTGGTTTTGATGCTGACACCTAACCAAATTGCCGAAATCCACGCCAAGCATGCATATGTGACAATCTCGGGCTAAAAATGCATTCGCAAGACACGTAATCTTTTGATAAGACCATACAAACAACCAGGTCCATGTTCCATAGAAATAACAATGTTTTTTGCCAGTGCATTGGATCCTATAGTACATTACCACATACGGATTCCCTTTAACAATATCACTTAATGAACATTCAAATTGAATAGAATGTACCGCAAAAATAACACAACATAACACATTTCTACAGCCCTGAAACAGTCAGCAATGAAACAAGCACAGAATTCATTATTTGAAAAAAAAAAACCCTTGAGCTCCACTTTTCTATTTTAAATCAAGTTCCCCTTGGGGACAAGTGGAGTGAAGAAAAAGGGGAATTGCACTACAGAAACTATGATAGATGATGAAAAACCCAATCTGAGTGGGGGAGACACCTTGCAGGCTTTTATGATGTATGAAAGAGGACCACAGGTCTACACCAGAAAGGCGTGCTCATCACCATTGCTCTGATTTGCAAAGCATATTTCTCCTCTCAGATATCCTGGAGGAGATGTAGAGTTGGCAAACATGTAGAATACAAGAATGAACAATGAGAAGGTTGTTGGAAATGAGAAGAAGGAAATGAGAAGGTGTAAGCTCCCCAATGTTTTCAAGGACAAAGGGGAGTGTGAAATCCACCATATGGAGCTAGGATGGGTTGTTAATTTTTAATCTTTTATGAATTTACAAAATGTAAATGTAAATCTCTACTTTATCTCTGGGATCTAAAATATTGTTTGTTTCACCTTTAATAGAATTTGCTATAGACCCATGGGATCATAGGTTACAAAATAATAACAAGTTTGGTATGGAAAATACAACTGAAACCAAAATCAGTTATCAATGAATATTTCCTTAAATATATTGCTTCTGGGGCAAGGTGAATTATAATTTAACCTATATTACCTTAGTTCCTGGTGGACCGAGTGGACCTCTCGCTGACAGCTCAAGAGAAGACCCCCTTTCTTTCCTCACTTCGCTTACGCACACGGCTCAATGTACCAGCGTCACTTTTTGGCTCAAATAGAATTTTCCCAACACTAGGAATATTGCAGAAACTTCCTTCTTAGAGGCTTGTTGTTTTGTTTAAAGACTGTATACAAATACTGTTAATATGACCTGTAGACGAATTGTGTTTTGTGTCATTCACAAGCTTTTGTTGCACTACACAGTCCCTGTGCGGCTCTAAAGGAACATGCACAGAGGTGCTGAAACTTTGTCTGTTTAACACTGATATCATCTACTACACATTTTAATAGATAAGGTCAAATGCAGCAAATGCATTGAGTCTCTTAGGAGATTACCACAATATTTTCCCCCTGGCCTTTCTTCCAGCTTATTCTTCCAGTGGCTATTTACAGGAAGTTAGTAATGTATTCTTTTATTAACCACAAAATAAATGACTGAGCGTTAACACTATGGTGTTTTTCAATATTTTATTTGATAAAATGTGAAATTTGTAAATAATAACTGATTATTCGATGTAGATCTGACATAATAAGCAAAAAAAGAAAAAAAAATTACTACTTGACTTGATGCAACTACATTTTCACAGCAATTCTTTTTTGACAATTTTGTTTTTTTATGGTTGAAAGACAATTAAATTAAATTAATTAAACCTAAAAAAAATTAGTTTTTTTACAGTGCAGAAACTCTCTCCCTTTCTGTTGTTCCTTTCATCCAAGCTGTGCTATATATATTCAGATGGACACAGCGGTTGAGGTCTACATGACTGGAGACCAGAGTTTCTCACCTTTCTTATAGAAATAAGCTGTTATTGGGTTTCATACATTTTTTGATGAAAAGAATTTAGGTAAAAACATTTCACAGATCATCAATTTCTATATCATGAATGTAAAGAATTTTCTATGTGCGTAAATGAATTGTAAAATATACGATTTGTGTGTACATGCAGTATACCCATTAATAGGCGTAAATGGGAAAAACACATTTAGGCAAAAGCTATGAAAATTAATCATTACACCTTACACATTATGTGAACACTGTATAGACTACTGAAAACACTGGAAACTTGTATCTAGTTGCAGATGACGTTGTCATGGAAATAAGTACACACTGCATAAGAAAATTGATGCGTTGCCATGGAGTCCTGGTTCAAAGACATTCCGTTAAATCGTCAATCTTCCCTCAGATCATGCACTGTGCTTTTATTAGCAACCCAGATAAATCTTCATGGATTAATTTCAGTTTAAGTGTCACTCTGTCATAACAATGATTTTATTCACAAAGCCATCTTGCATGCTGTGTTTTGTCCCCGTTATTCTATTATTCATAACTGTGTTTACACGTATCTCATTATGACAAGTTCCCAGGTCATTCCCATTTTGTAGCGAGTTTGTTTTGAATCAGCTCTTATTAATAGGTGACTGATGTGAAGCCAGATGTTTCACATACATTAATGTAATCAAATGTAATATAAAACCAAAGCTACTTGCTTTTATCTAACTTGTTAAAACAATTTACCATCAGAGTCCAGTTTTCTTGTTTCATTTTCTGAACAGGTATCAGAAACATTTTTCTTTTATCAGGGAGCAGCATAAACAGTCTATGTTTACTAGCAAGTGTCCCTGTTAAGGCCTCTTCGCACAGGAAGTGATTTACGCACCTAGTAGGCTAATTAATTTTCAATGAGAAGCAAGTGTGTAGGAAGGGAGGCGCAGGCATTCTGACAGGCGGAGCCACAAGTGTGTCTGTGAAACTGTCACGGTCGTGCTCGTCTCACGCAGGCGCCCACCCACTGCCAGAGTTGAATCGTCTTGTTCTTTGTATACGCGACGCGAAGGTCAAATCAATGGAGGAGAGACTGATTCTCGCTGTTTGTGAGTTTCTAGAATCTATTGCTGTTTACTAAATAGGACATCATCAGGAGGGAATTCACATGTCAGAGCATCCCCACAAAACTTAATGTATCAGGTGAGATTATGTATAATTTTAATGTAACCCTTTTCACCAGAGGCTTGTGATGAGGCAAGTACATTATAAAGCAACATATAAAGTATTAAAGGGGAAATGAAGCATTCAGTCAAGTTTACATGATTTACAAGATGGATTTCCACTGTAATCAATAATTATATAAGAAACATGAAAAATGTAAACATATAAAAGAAAAACAAAACACCGTTATATATTTCGCGGCAAGGGCGCCGCCATTGTGCAGTACTATAACCTGTGACGTCACGGGGTTGGTTGGCT
>JAPMOB010223092.1:0-20793 GCA_029875015.1 Lepomis gibbosus | reverse complement strand
GTCATGTCCATGAGTCAACTCCCACTAAATACATGTCGTGGTATACCAGGTCAGTGAGAGGTGTTTGACATTGGTCATAAGGAACAGAAGGCAGTGCTGTACTGCTTTGGTTCAACAGGCCAAAGACAGAGAGCAGAGAGGAGCACGGGGGAAAGAGAAAGGGGAGAAAAGGAGCCTCCCTCTCATCCTCATTATGTAAACGAGGTGCATGACTGTTCAGTGGGTCCCCTGAGAGTTAATTACCAGTGGCTTCTCAGCCTAATTGGCTGAAACTAAAGAATTTGCCATTTCTTATTCCCATGCTCACTCTCCCCTACCCCTCTCTCTCTCTTATTCTGTCTTTCTCTTTGTTTCTCTCTCTCACAAGCACATTTCCCTCTCCTGCTTTTCAACCTGTTTTCTTGTTTTCTCCTCACTCCCTCCTCAGCATCGGCCTTCCAGCTTAGCTTCATGCCAGTCGAAAATCTGGCACCGATGCTTAATTTGAGCATCTGCTCCAGCTGGCAGTGGATAAGCAGATTTTTACATTGCTAATTCCAGCTATTTGGCTAGACTAATCACTACTGGATAAAGAAGAGAAACGGGGGCTGAGAGTTGCCCATCACTTAGAAACAAAAAAAGACATAGTGAGAGCTGGCATCTCATCTATTTCTAAATGGATGCAAATTAAATTCAAAAAGACAGGGATAACAAGTTTGAAGTAAGAATGAAAGTGGGAAATGCTGTGAGGAAATTTTAATAAAACAGGGCAAGGAAGGAGAGGAACCGAGGGATCCAGGAGGCTTTGATTTTCGCAGGACAGTGCAAAGTAACCAAAGCTATTTTGGACATGTCATGCGCAAATAACATACTCTCTCACTCTTTTTACTAGTCCTCAAAGTTAATACATTCATTCAGATACTGCAGCTTCAGCTACCACATTCAAGGCTGGCAGGCCTTGTGGTTTACTGATGTGTCTGGTCTGGTCTACTGAAATTTCCAGAAAGTCACCAGCACCAGCTAGATATTTATAGCTTCACTTGTTTAAGGAGACCATGTTGACTTTTTTTGACCAACTAATAAAAGCTCATATAACATTTTTAAAGGGATAATTCGGGCTGTTTAAAGTGGGGATGTATGAGGTACTTATCTAAAGTCAGTGTATTACCTGCAGTGGGGGTCAGTGTGTCCCCAGTTTGGAGATGCACGGAAACTAAGAAATTTACTGCTGTGGACTGGGTCACCAGTTCAGTGTATATTTCCAGTGCTTTACCTTGCCATTCCTTTGGAACTGTACAACTTCCAAATTCCTACGCACTGTTTACACCAGAGATCAGCTGTTTGGGTCAGACTTTCAGCGGTTTATGGATGAGACAATGAATGAAAGAAAATTTAAATGAGTCACTCTGACAGCACCGACGAAATGCAGTTTACTGTGGAGATAAGGGGATACCTTTTCAAAGAGTACGCAGATAAAGAACAACTTATGCAGAAGGACCCTGAACGGGCCGGAAGAGAGAGAGAGGTGAAACTACTGGTTGTGTGGTAAGTTGGTTTCATTTATTCGTAGGTATTTAGTGCTATCGTACCTGATGGTTGGGAGCAGCAGTGCTCTTCACCAAGTGTCTATCTGCCTTATTTGGAATCCTCTTCAGAGAAGTGATTGCCTCAATGCTGCATGTCGAGTGTTTATGTCTAGATTCAGAGCAACTAGTCGTAGCTTTTTAAGCCCAATATCTTTCAAAGGAACACGGTGAAATCTATGGAGACCAGGACAAGTCTTTGTTTGAGCAGGCTGCTGACCCTGTCCACAACAGCACATTGCTTAGCTTCCATGCCAGTATAACTCTCTACTTTTCCAAACTTGGGACGCACCAACTTTAATCTACTTCACTGACTATGGATAAGTACCTCATACAGCCCCACTTTAAAAATCCCAAACTATCCCTTTAAAATATGGTCTATACAACATAAAGCAAAGACTCAAACATTAGGTGCTCTAGCACTTGCTTCATAGATGTAACTGGTTGGTTGATGCATTTCGGGTAGGCCTGATTGTTAGAAATGCTAACTTCAGACATACAGCTGGATTAGCTGACAACTAGCAGCTTCTGTGATTCTGTTCCATTTATTTTCCCCTCATGTTTTCCTAACTTTTGATTTTGCTTTATAGACATAATATTAGGTTATTTTATTCACCACTCCTCATCTGGATGCTGTCATCATAATACAGCATGGATTAGTCAATTCTATAATCCATGATTAATGTCCAATACCCATGTTCAATGACAATGAAGGACACACTGTATGTGTGCCATTTTTGTAGCAAGATAAAAAATAAAGGTATGGATCAGTGGCAAAACAACCACACAAAATGTGATTCATAATGTCATTCTGTAATAGAAAAGAAAGTCTGAAGTTAAAGGATATCAGAGTCTGACTGGTAAATGTTAAAACAAAAACAGTAAAACAGAGAATTAAATTGGAAGTGAGTCAATTTGATGTCCCTCCATTTACTAGAGAAAACAGAGACATCCAAACAGTCAGAAAAACACCAAGGGACTAAACAGTACTTTTGCATTGTATAAACACTGATCAGACCCTGGCAGTGGTGCGGACAAAATATGATTAGCTGTGCTTGTAGTTCAAAGGCCCAGCACACATTCCAGTTGCTCTGTGCCGACATATCTGTACCTCCACAGCTGTGTTTTTAAAGATAACCGCCATATTCAACATG
This sequence comes from Lepomis gibbosus, assembly GCA_029875015.1. Taxonomy (NCBI): domain Eukaryota; kingdom Metazoa; phylum Chordata; class Actinopteri; order Centrarchiformes; family Centrarchidae; genus Lepomis; species Lepomis gibbosus. Next base: position 18,077 of record JAPMOB010223092.1, on the reverse strand, counting down.
TGCTGCACAGAAATACTATTTATTCAGGGTAATGAGCAGATATTAAAGAGGAAATGAGAAACCACGAAAACAGAGGGACACAGAAGAAAGAATGACATAAAAATAATAATTATAAAGGTAGAATAAAGAGAAAAAATAAAGACATTAAGCCCATGAAAGGGAGAGTTTTTTTAAAGAAATGTCATTAGCAACTTTCTTTCTGTCCTGAAAGTGTTAGACACTCATCAGGCTGTGTGGTGTCTGAAATTCTATTCATACTCTGTTTTTCCTCAGCGTACTTACTAGAAATTACTGTATTAAGCAGACGGACAATGTTCACTCATGGCCTTTATGTACACACTAGCAGAAATGTATTTTTGTATGAAAACCAACAGAACCTGTGTGCTCCTGAAAAATGCTGTGCAAAGAAGTGAAGGGCAACATATCAGGAATGCTGCCAACTCCATCACCAAATCTGGCATGTATCTTTACAATTTTGAAAATTCAAAATTTATGTGTGCCATTTATGTGATTCCTTGTGTGTTTTCCCAATTGTCTATGGTTCTTAGATGTACAGTAAATCCTGTTTACTCTTCAGTATGTGTTTTTGTCTTTTAAATGTAGACTTCATACAGACATTCTCCTCATTCTTCACATCCGTCGCATATAGCATTTAGTTCCTTCAGAGCAGATATTTGACAGTCAGGCTAGAGGAAGATGAATGAGATTTGTCTTCTCTGACTACACTTCTTACCAGCCCTCAGTGAGCATTCCCTCCTGTTATCCTTCCTCTCTTCTTCCTAGGGATTTTTACTCCTTCAATCCTTCCTGTCCCTCACTCCTGTGAACAGCATCACCTGAGTGGAAGGCGCTGGTGGTGACATTTAGGAAGCAGCTGCTTACCTCCCACTTTCCTCACCCTGCACCTATTACGGTGATTATCAGTACTGTCAGTCATAGCATCCCCCACACCCCTCTGTCCCACTGTCCCACCCTTCTGTGGACTGGAGGGTTGTGCTGATAGACGGATCCAGCGTCCCCCTGAGATGGAGGGAAACGGAGGGAGTTGGTGGCAAGAAGAGGAAGCTTTTCAACACCTCACTAGGAAAGAAAATCAGCAGATGGGATCCGATGGAAGGTGTTGGTCCATGTAGTCAGGGAGTGTCTACTGAGTTAAACATGTGCAATCTTGTATCAATACAGTTTTAACCACCATCTGCCTCTCTGTGCCCTCAACAGCTCTTTAATATGCATATCACACATTTCCTACATTGTGAATTTAGTTTAAGACCAAATAGGATTCACATGGGTATAAATCAATCAGTGGTCTGTATCTGTACACTATTCACGAACAGATGTGCACAAGGCCCAATGAGTGCAAGTGTATTGCTGAAAGAGTGCAAGGAGCAATGTTTCTCTCAACAAATAAATTTGGAAATGACTTACTGCCAGTGGAGTGATAAGTTTTACTCTGCCCTTTTTCAAAATACAAGCCCTTATTTTAAAGAAAAATAATGAAATATGTGTTTTGGAAACAAGTGAAATGATCTTAGTAGAAGTCTCGGCAGAGATCTTGTTTTACATTGTTATGAATGCAGAGAGCATTGGATGGTCAAAGTAACCAAATACATGCCACATTTATGTAATTCAAATATTACAAAAATCTTGTAAAAAAGGTATATTTGTTCATGATGAATTTGTTATTAAAGGGCAAGATTTTTGATGTTCTCTGTAAATTACATACTTAAATGAATGCAACATAAAGTCTTCACAGGAAACTTGCATCCATGTGTGCCTTACCTTTTAAGTTTAAAACACACTTGTACCTCACAAAAAGGGGGAGAAATTCCACTATGCCCTCTTTTAAAACATATGCTTCAGTGCATCATTAAACCATGTCACTGGACCAAGGACTAAGAGCCAGTGACTGGGATCGCCAAAATAAAGGGCCATCGCAAAACCTTTGATCTTTTGTTCTGCTTATGCCATTAGTGTGGGGAGCCGCACACGGTGGTGCGCTGCCAGGGGTTTGTTAGATCTAGCTAACGAGGAAGGCTCAGGTACTCCTAATAGAATCTTTCCTGCTCTTATCTGTATTGACTTCAAACATTGTGGAATGAATGAAAAACAATCTGGTTCTGACTTTGAGGGTGAGGTTGAAGAATATTTATGGTTTGGGGTTTTCTACAGGCTGGGCTACCAAGCTTCTACTACACTGCGGCAGATCAAAGTTAATTCCCCTCTTAATTAAGCTGAAATTGGATGAGAGCAGGCAGGGACTAGCTTTGTTTTCCTTTGTGCCAGCAAACATTACTCGCTGTACATCTGAATGTGTGTGTGTGTGTGTATGACAAAATGATTTCTTGTATCTGTACCCGTAACCATAGGTGTTAGGTGCATCCACGCCTACTTAAGTGTGTGTGTGCATATCCTTGTCAGCATGTGTGTTAGAGCTGGTCGTTCTCTCTCTCTCCTGACGGCTAATCTGCCTGCATGTGGCCCGGCGTAAGCACAGCGGTGCACCGTAATGAGACTCCTTCTGCCGCTCTCTTTTTCATGGCCATGTCCATGTGTTGTGATGCTAATGAGCCCTCGCTACCACAAACACCCCCTTTAATTGTCCTCTTTGATCTACCGCTAATTCTGCTAATTAGGAGCCCAACTTTCAAAGTTAAACGTTTTGCTTCCACCTCCGTGTGTGCCCCTGTATGTGTGTGGATAGGTGCACTTGTGCACATGTGCAAGTGCACAAGGCAAAAGACACAAAATAAAATGGCATAAAGAGAAGGAAATTATATTTCCCAATCTGTCCTTCTGTGAACTAGACCTGGGTTATTTTGGGTAAGTTTGGTTGCAGGGCATGCAAAGAGAATGCATTCACCTGACACACAAAATTCATTACATTAGCTACGTTATCAGCAAACACACGCACGCACGCACTACAATGCATCAGCAAACAAATAATGTATCATGGTCCAAACAGATGTAGGAGTGTAAAGTCTTCTTCAACACAGATTAGCGCAGGTGATTCAGTTTGCATCGGTCTGCACAAACACATCTGCACATGCACAAACAGATTAATGTACTGTATGAGCAAGTTCAGCTCAGAGACGCGAGTAAACATTCACTGACATAATCAGAAGGACACATCCGGCAAAGCATCTTCTTTGCCCACCAAATTTGTTGGCTTTGCCGCCTCACGCATTGCACAATTATGCAATAAGCTCTGCAAACCATCCAAAATGAGCACAATTACACCATGAGAAAATCAGATAAAGGGCATTTAGCTTTAGATAAAAAGGTCTAAGGATACTCAATCAGTGTAATCCTTTGAGAATCCAATGAAAATTAGCAGTTTTTGAATGTGTCCTTAAATATTTTTAGCACTCTGCTAACAGGCATTGATTTTTAAATCCTTAAAGATTCTGATAGCATCTCTACCGGATTTCACACTCATTTCAAAATAATTTAGATTAAAGAGGCCTCAGATGTGTGCTGGCATAACCATAAATAGCTCCACTATTTGTCTGGTCAAGTTACTTACACGGTTCCTTTTAAAGCCCTTTGGCTGCTCTCACACAGTAACAGGATCCAGCTACCCTTAGGATACTCCTCCTTAACATTAAGCACACACATCCATCAACAAATATGCACTAACACAAAATTACACATATGCATGAGCACTTGGACACACACACATACATTAGATAAAATATACTGCACCCTCTGTGGCCTGTGCAAGTTCTGGCCGGCAGTGTCGTCCCTGCTTCATATGTATGAGGGAAGAGACGGAACTAAGCACAGTCAGAGGGCATGCGACTGCAGCAGCCTGCCCCAAAAACAACTGACACATCTCTATCTCAGTGATGAAAGTCGAGAGACACTCAAAGGAGGGCAGCTGGATATTGTCCAAAACCATATTCAACATTTCTGTGAGCTTATGTTTTTTAAATGTGGCCTGAAAATGTGATGAATTGTTTTAGAAACACAATATCCTGCTGCATGTGTGTGACAAAATGCATTTAAGAGAACTTCATTGAGGAAACGGCAGTGACTTTTAAATTACTAACTTCAGTACTGGGCCAAATTAAGTGGTTTACACTTAATTAAAAGGGTGTGAATTCTAAAGAAGACAAGAGGCCGTAACCTGCATTCAGAGTCACAAAGGGACTCAGCTTTATTGGTTTGTGTGAGTAATCAATATTAATCACTGACAACATATATCAACATATAATGGTCACTTGTAATTCCTATCAAACTGAATTGTGATTAGCTAAAGCGCCAGATAAAGCAAGGTGAGCAATTAATAGTGTTGTCAGCCCACTGAGAGAATTCTGGCTGCACTTCATCAGCACATCGATTGTTAGTTTCAGAGGATTTTCTTCTTTGAAACAACAAGCATCAATCTGTTAATAAATAAATAAATATTTAAAATAAACTGTGCTTACTATGCAGCAGTTATATTTTAAAGTGTCCAGACCAAAAAGGTGATTTTGTTTTTTGGTGTGCTACACACGCACAAGTGGTGGTAAAAAAAAATATATCTACAAATAAACTCCTCTGAGAGGTTGAAGCAACACTCCAAGGAAAGAGGAAGATAGAAATAAATGTGGTTGGGAGTGTATCTTTCCAGATTTGAGAATGCTAATAACGTGGAGAGGAAAGAAGAGAGGAGGGGAGGCAGCATCCTGACACAGCACAGCCAGGGGACCCCATGCCAATCGGAGCATGGCCTTTTAGCCCAACTCTCTGTCAAAGATGCCAGTTTGACGGACGATTCTGGCCCAAGTAACATTTCTCCAGGGTAAGAAAGAGGGGACAAAAGTGTGAGACATCGCAGGTTGTTAAAGAGAGAGAGGTTAAAAAGCACAGAAAAGCATCCATAAGCATAAAGGGGTGAGGGTAAGGTGATTATTTTTGAGTCAATTTTGTGTTATCTCCCCTGGTGCAAAGTGTACCAAAATGTCCTGCTCTTGTGGAAGTAGTGCAATTTGACTTTTATTTTTCTTGAGCAGTAGACTTGTGTAAAACACAGTGCATCTTTCTTTTTTTCTTTTTTTTTGACAGCTAGCATAGAGAGAGGAAACATGAGGAAAGCAAGGCTTATGACATGCAACAAAGGTACCCCAGCTAGGATTTGAACCGTGGATGTTGTGTTTGTGTGGTACATGCCTTAACCATTCAAATACATGTACACTATTTTTTCAGGGGGTTTTTTTTGCTGCATTTGGGGCTACTTATAAATGACTACAGCAATGTAACTGCATTTTATATATTTTATTTTATTTTAAAATATAATTGTATTTTTTCTTAACTGATTGTACTTTAATTGTTCATTGTTTGAATGCAATTCTAATGTTTTTCATTGCCTACGTACAGCACTTTGAATTACCTGTTAAATAAAGTAACCTCGCCTTGCCTTTTCACTTCAGATCTGAGGGCAGTCGATTTCAGATCTGAGGGCAGTCAATTTCCTACATCAATAGAAACTACAAAATCCAAGTCTGTACTGTATGTAACGGATTCATTTTAAATATAGTGAAGGGTAATGTAGAACTACAGTCAAAACATGTTTCATTAATTACTGACAAAATGAGTAATTGGTTAAGACAATTTTTGAACTGGCGTCATCCATTGTTATTCAAGCCTGTTTTTTGCAGTTTCTGGCAACGCAGCTGAATTCAGCTCATCTTACCTGTGAAGGTGTTAAACAAACAGGAGAGGAGATCAGAGGTTAGTGGAAGGGAAGAGAGAGCTTGTTTATTGGCTTGGAGCTCATTAGCATCACACCCATTAGCGACCTGCCAGCTTCGCTGCTCCTCTCCGTCACTCAGTCCTCTGAGACAGACTGGCTGTCAGTGCAGGGAAGCGGCCAACATGCCCCATAGAACAAACACACCCACTGCCAATTTTTTCTCAGTCTTTATGTATCCATTTGCTGTCTGTCTGTGTCTCAAGTATAAAGGACAGGTAAACAGATGGACGAGAGAAGAATTGTAGCACGACACACTATTCCAAGGCATGAATTGCAAACATCCTTTGTTAAAAAATCGAGCACAATCCTGGATGGGAAGGTCCTTTACACGAAGGCTGTTTGTAATGATTTGGCTGACTGTCTGACCTACTCATTTTAGAAAAAAAAATTCTGAATTTATATTTACTCTACTCTCATTTCCTGGATTTTGTCAAGTTGCCAGAAGCTTGATATCAACATTTCTAATATAACACCTTCACCCAATAACAACCGGTTTGTGGTTGCATTTACAGACTGCGATTACAGTCATTATCATGTTGTCAAACATTTGGAGCTTAAGCATTACAGATGAGATGGCAGTCGTGGTGGAGCCACATATGGGCACATTCTAACAGGTGAAATTAATAAATTTGGGTTCTGTTCTTCACACTCACCCTGTAACCACCCTATACTCCGTAGCAGAAATGCATGCACTGCTGTTTTGGCTTTTTCAGTATAGATAGTGAAGTTTTTCAACATCATCTGAAAATGCTTGTGTCTAGTGTATAGTGTTTATTCTACTGACTGAATAAGGAACTCTCCAAACAGCTCATAACTAAAAAAACAATGATTGCTTGAAGGAAATAGTGGCTCCTGAAGCTCCCCATGCTCCATCTCTACTTTTTTCCTTTTTTCCAGTCATTCCTCTCTCTTTTACTCCTTTCCCATCTGCTGATAACATTGTTGTGATATGTTTTTTTATAAAACTGTCTGTAATCTTTTTCTTTCTCTACCAAAACTTTTTATCCTCACTGTCCCACCATACATATCATCCATACCTCAGGATGAATCTTCCTTCCTACTTTTTCCCACCAATCCTCTCTACCCTCGAATGTCTTACCTCTGAACATTTACATGTGTCCCCCTCTCTCCTGTTGATGTTCAGATGGACCCCTTTGTCTGCTTCGTCAGGTGGCATGTTCCAATTACAGTAAGTCAGTGAGGAAAATACTTGGGCTGATGGTGGGTGGGAAGAGGAGGAGAAATGACAATGCATCCTTTAGACCATCCCCTCCTGGCAGTGAAACTGATGTCTGGGGCCAAATCATATGTAACACGTATGTGAAGTGTGTACTGGAAAGGTGTAGTTGGTGGTTTGTACAGAAACATATGTAGAGCAGGTGGCTTGTGAACAAAGCCCACTATGTTGTGCGTTTTTTGTGAATCATGGCATTTAAAGCTCACGTGCTTACAAGTCAAAACCATGGAAAACACTGTGGCCAGTAGCATTCAAGTATATAAGGCAACCAACACATACACTTTCCCTGCTCGCTGCTTCCCTTTTTCAGTCTTCAAAGCAAAGTTGCGATTTCCAGAGCACAAGGAAATGGCAGGGGAATAAAGGTAAGAAGCAGGCACTGGCATGGAAGAGTGAGATCTGTGCTCTGGTTGGCTACAGCCTCCTGTTTTCATCCAAGAGGATTTTTTCTGCGGGCCGACAGCCTACCTTACACCAGATGGCTACAAAGAACCAGCAGACGGATTTGTATTACAAAATTTGCTGAATAAGGAGAGATAAATGCTGCATCAAGCCAAGTTTGAAAACGACCATAGACCATTCACAAGTTTGAGAATTTAAAATTAGTTTTATGAGGTTGGACTGGTAGTTGGACTGTTGTACTGTGAGTACGAGTATATAATCAATGAACACTGAGAAGACTAGGAGTTAAGCATTACACCTAAAAAGTTACTTAAATGATGCGATGATTAATAAGTCAAACTTCTCCACTACGCACACATTCATCCACAACCTGCCTCACTCTAACTTCATCATGTCTTGGTTATTTGGCTCTTGCTTGAATAGTAGTGTGTCTGTGTGTGTGTGTGTGTGTGTGTGTGTGTGTGTGTGTGTGTGTGTGTGTGTGTGTGTGTGTGTGTGAGTGTGTCTGAGTGTACGTGTATTCGTTGACATGAGGGCAGAAAGACAGGCTAGCCTGTCGGGCCCTTGAGGGCCCTCAGTGTTTGAGTCTCCATTAGGCTGATGAGGTTTGGCAGCCAAAGTTGCTGGAGTTAGTGTTGAGCTTCAAACCCCCTAATTAAACCTAGACCTCAGCCCTAATTTAATATAATTAGCTGTAGGGGTTAGCAACCACCAACAAAGGCTGAGATGGGTGTTGTGTAAAATGTTTAGCAATGCGTGTTAAATGGTAGTTTTTCAGTGACAGACCAGCTGAATGAAATCCACACACCATATGCAATTTAGATGATTTTTAGGTTTTTACCCAAAGCGGTTTGCAGTATCATGGATGCACCGAAGTTTTCACACTGGAAAGCCCCAGTGGAAACAGAGTCCTTAACTAAGCGATAAAACTATTTTTAGCCTGCTGAGCTACAAGACTAAATATTGTGTCTCTCTGGAATATTTTCGATCATTACGCCATGGTGGAGTAAAATTAGCAGACAAATATAATTCCCATATAAAAAAATACATTCTCTCATTCCCTTTCTCGATCATTCATAAAATTAATGGATAAAATGGATGCATGAAATGGTGTTCAAAAGTGACTGCTTTGAGTAAGGCAGATTTTGTGTATTTGATATACAAAGAAACCAATTGGCCCGGCTGCATTTTTGTAGGTGCTACGTGATAAACTGTCCAACCCTTGGGACAGGCCTTATGTTTTCCCATTAAGCTATACTGACAGCTTGACATTTCCCAGGGTAGAGGGCTCTGATTCAGGTATGTTTTATTCATCCTATTGACTTCACATTGCTGCCAAGCCAAAGAGAGAGCAAAAGCCCAAAGTGTGGTAGGCGGCAGTGAGAGGGAGAGCAGAAGATACCTGTTGTTGTGTTTACTGCTCAGATAGCCAGACACAGCTATGAGACAGCTCAGTGACACATACACAAAATACTCATCACAATGCAGACAGTGAGATTGGGAGATATTGCCAGCAGTGAGAGGATGAAACTGCCTATTTACTGGGAAGACTTGAGGCAGGCAGGTACGGTGCAGAGGTGGGATAACATCCCTGGAGTTTGTACTTTGCTGCATCTTGGCTTAAGAAATGCCACACTACATCCACATTAAGCCAAAAAAGGCATCCTGTGCTCTACATTTTGGCCTTCAGTCCAGACAATGCTGGAATTCTTGGAGTTGTCCTTAATGGTCTCCGGACTGTGTAAAGCTGAAAACAGAATTCAAACTTTGTGTTGTAATCTATTTCTGAATTCCACTTACTTTAAATGTCACTATAGCCGATCACACAGATCACTGTTGTTATTGCCTTGTAGTTATGTTTATTTTGTCAAACAACATTTTTATGTCTCAGTACAGCAGTGTACTGTTCGCCTGATCAATAGGTAGCATTTATCTAACATGTAATTTTATCTATTTGAATACGTCACTAGGGAGGCCATTTTGGATAACCTGTTGAAAAAAACTGCAGTTGCATAATCAAGCTCACCGAATAGAATACACTTAAGTTTGTTGTTAAATATTACAAATAAAGCTAGCTCTGCAATATTCCTCAGGTTTCCAAAATTGTGGCCACCAAGATGCCGCATGAATTTTGATGGCTTTTTCTTGCCTTTTTTGTGACTATTTTTTGTTTTTTTCATTATTTTTCTTAATATAAAACTAACTAGTCCCAAATGGTATTCATTTCTACTTTGCCCAGGTCTGCCTTGTTAAATCATAGAAAGGGCCCATCCCTGTGCACACAATGTTCATGAGACAAGTGCTTCCCTCATCTCCAGGCGTGTCACGTGGGGTTAGGAGCTACAGCGGGAGCCTCCTCCAGGACAAAGCGCTTGTAGCAGGGAGACACTGTGGTCCTTGTTCCCCTTTGCTTGGCTCCATCTCAAGTGGGTGTTTGCTTACTAGGAGGACCAGGACCCCCCTGAAGGGGAACGCAGCACACAGCCTCCACTCAATTCAATTCAGAGACACGCATGTGCTGGACTTACTGTAGGTACATTTATGATCAGACATCGACTACGTTTCTGTAGATAAACCCAGCTACAGCTCAGTTTCATATGTCACTGTTAAATGAGGAGAGGTGGAGACTAAAGATGGAACACATCTATATACTTGCAGCATTCTATCATTCATACCCAACGAATGCAATATAACGTGAACAGTATACTCTTATCTGTGTCATGTTTTGAATGAAGCCCAGCTTTTTTTGTGTGCTGTGTCTATAAAGTAGGAAAAATGTCTCTACACTTTGCACTCAGTGATAAGGTTCTTTAATGAAACCCATTAACTTTAGTGTGCATTTAGTCACAATTGTATTATTTCATTACATCCTGGACATAGTGGAAAGGCCAAAGGGTGATGCAATGGAAAACTGAGAACAGGTGCACGGTTTGAGGAAAAGCTTACTCACCCTGGCAACCCTGGCAAGGCATGATGGTCAACAGTGTGAAGTATGCCCTCCTTCCTTTCTTTTACTTTCCCTGTCTGCCTCTCCCCAGCATCTGGCTTAATCTCACCAGTGTCCTTGCTAACGCCCTCGGGTGAACCGGGCCATGTCAAACCTGAATCCATCAATCACTCAGCACCAGCCATGGGGGAGAGCGAGGTGGTGGAAAGGCAGAAATGGAGGGATGAGTGGAGGGAAGAAAGGGAAGGGTGGTTAGGGTGAAGTATAGCCACCAGTCCACCCTCTCTCACCTTATTTTTCATATCTCCTAACTTCCCTAACTTCCCTCTCTCCAACTCATCCAGAGTTTGGAGTCAGCAGTCAGGTCACGAGAGGGACTCTCAGCTGATTCTATTTTAGAGGTTCACGGACCTAAACACATGTTTGAGGAGATGGGGACGAGGAGAAAAGAGACAAGGAAAAGCCATAAGAGCAAAGTCAAGGAGAGCAAAGAAGAGGGGGAAAGCGGCCATGAAAAAAGAAAGAAGAAGAAGGGAAGCATAAGAAGGGAGATGAGAGAAGAAAGGAGGGCAAGGAGAAGGAAACAAGACAAGCAATGAGAACAGAAGCAAAAAGAAAGCACTGATAAGAAGCTATGGGTGAGCCTGTCAGCAGGTGTGTGTGTGTGTCCTGTGCAGAATGAAGTGTCTCTGTCAGAGCCCCAGCTCCTCCTCTGGGCCGCTGCTGATTAATTGTCCGTCCAGCTCCTGTGATAGCGACCACTTTAACCAAAACTCCCAAGATACTCACCCATGTCCCATCCCCGCCGAAAGACACCTCTCCTCTCGTGTACCCAGCCGCCTGCCTGCCCTTCTCCGGCTAAAATTAGGAGAATTTTTCTCTTTCGTCCCCCACCCCCTTTTTTTCTGTCTTACTCTTACTGCTACAAATAATCTTACATCAGCACCCCATTCACCTTGCCGATGGGGGATAATGTCTCTCTGTGGGAGAGAGGTTTTGGAACAAAGGCAAGGGGGCTGAAAACAGCATGATATGCAGTGTGCCCCCCCTGTGTGTTTACACATGCAATAGCGAATGGCTGAGATAAAGCACCACTGTCTCAGGTAAACAGTGTAGCACAGCAGGGCAGAATGGCAGGGTTGACTTTGGACCTGGGTTGCACTTAGTCAGCTCCTCTCACATTTGATATAAACTCCCATCCAGCCCACCCATCCCATCACACACATTCCTTCACACAAAAACACACACACACGATGTAAAGCTTGCTGTTACAGTTCTCTAATACAGCATGTCTGAAGTTATCTACAAAAAATTACACTATTATTAAATACATTCCATACTCTTTACTTTAGTAGAGATGTTACCAAAGAGATAGTCATTTTCCACAATTGTTGGAATTTAACAGTTATGCATACTTTAAAAAAAATCTGCTTTACACTGTGAACCATAACTACCATACTCAGCATTGTCCCTCTGTTCTGCTCTCTCTCTGCCAAGCTGCAGAACTATAGCATCCATCCAGGCAGCTATATAGCCAGCCCCCAAAAGCAGCCAAGGTCAATTGCCTTTCCTGCTCCTCTCATCCTGTGCTTTATGTACCTTCACATCCAGGGAGCGAGAGCTGCGCTATTTCTGCTTTGCTGCAAGGTGACTGCTGCTTCACACCAGCGACAGCCAAACTAATGAGTATTGAACATTTCCTTTAACGTTGAAGGGAAATGTATAAAAATCTATTTACATAAAAGTGAAATGTAGTTCGCTGAATCTCATATCTCTTTCTCTCGTATATATCTCATATGTCATTTGATCTGCTAGTACTAATCTTGTTAAAAGGACCAAGGGTCCGATATTTTTTGGCTCACACTCTCCGTTTTTGAACTCCTAAAGCACTTTTGTGAAATCAACTGATCTTTCAGTGTCAGTTAAGAGATTTTAAAGCATAAATAAGATTAATGCCTTCATGAAACGTAAAAGTACCCAAATAGATGACTGTGGTTAATGGAATATATGTAATGTTCGACATCTTTGGTGAAAATTGAGGTATTAAAGGCAGAAAAACAATGAATCCATGGTGATAATTATCAATTCATGCTTTGTACTTTTCATTTTCTTTACTGCAGCCTTATCTCACCTCTCCTCATCTACATCCCTGATAAAAAATAAGCACTTTTCTAATATTCAGACTTATCATGTGCTTATGCTTGTGGTCCTCAGCCATAATTCATACTGCGTTTGTTGTACTCTATTTTATATTTTTCTCCTACGGTATTCAGTGGTGAGATGGTGATTTAATAATAATTTTGATTGTATTACAGTAAGAATCTCGATCATATAACTTTTCAGTTTCTGCATCCTAATCTTTCTGCATCCTGTGCCATTTGTATAGTAAACAGCTAACTTTTTCCAAAATGATAACTGTTATTTTTCGTGTAGCAGATGTTTCAAACAACATGTTTGGTGCAGCCCTTTGTTCTCCTTGCATAGATAAACTGTCTCCTAGTAAAGTCTGAATATGCCCCCCCCTCTCTCTCTCACTCCCAGATGTCTCCTTACAGCTGCCATGACTGACTACAAACTCATTTATTACAGGTCACAAACGCCAAGTGCTTCATTTAAAAGGATGCCATCCCCCTCTCCTCTAACACAAGTGAAAAATCGACCTGCAAGAATAGCATACAGGGCACACCGCTCCATTACCACTAAACGGAGGCCAGCAGTGCTCACAAGACGGGAACAGAGATTGAGCAGTGGGGGCAAAAAGACAGGGACAGTTTTGTGACATATTTCATTCTGCTGGAGCTTTCATAATAACTGTGTGCACAGCACCAACATAGACAGTGAACAATTTACAGTAACTCTTTTCAGATGCAGGGCCCTGAAAATAAATTAATAATAAAATGTAACGTAAAATTGTGGGTTCTTGTCATGAAAGAAATGTTAACTCTTGCTACAAATGTACTGACTAACTGACCAGTTAAAAATGCTGTTTTAACATTAAACAATTACTTTAAACTTTGACCCACATAACACATCCCAAGCCTGTTTCATATTTATTCAGGTACACAAATCACCAAATCAGTGATTCCGATTTTGTGTGTGTTTAGTGCTGGCCATATCCGATATCATTCAAAAGCCAGTCTGTAATTACATTGTAAATGCAGATTAACTATGAATATTTTATAAGGGGATTACTAAAAGAGGAAAGAGACAGCGAGGGAGAGAGTCGAGAGAAATCAGCCCTTTAACACACACCCACACGCAGAACTGCATGAAAAGCTCGTTTGAAGGTGGAGCCAGTCTTTCATGCCCAAGTTGTCAGCCTATTATCATCATTTCATATGTTCGCCACCATTATTAACTTTGTGCGGGAATAGAAAAATAACACAAAAAAGTGAGAATAAAACACATCACTCCAATATGTCAGGCTGTCGCTTCAGAGAGAGAGAAAACATGGCAGACCAACTCTTATCATCGGACTCTCATTCTAAAACGTGGCGGTAATGACTATGTCTTAACAAAGATTAGCCATAATTTCCATTGTCATTTTAATGCTCCCACATTATGTGGAGGCTTACAAAGCCACAGATGAAGGCAGAGGGTGGGCGGAGGAAGAGGAACAAGCAGACACTGGAGCAGAGAGAGAGAGTCTCTGGAGCTCGGTTAGTCTGTCAGTCACCCTCTATCCCTCCAACCATGCAGCCACACAAACAAACACTGACAGACACAGTCACCACACACACAAACACACATACAGGGACATGCACATTTTTCCCAGACCCTTTGTCACTACATTCTGAAACCCTCAAAACGTGGTTGTCAAAAGGGTCGGTGCCTGACAGACTTCTGCAGGCCTCCAGGAGGATGCGGAGGACAGACGGGCTTATTGTGAGAAGAGTAGTAGCAGTAACAAAGGGGATCAAAAGTCTCACAAACTGACAGACATACACGATGCGTTCAGACTCCCGACATCTACATTGTTTAGTGAACACAGGAGTGAGGCTTTCATCAAGCGCCTGGATCTCGCACATTTGCCTTATACTTCAGAGTGATGGCCCAGGGTGAAGGCAGCATGAGTGCGTGGGTATGTGCGCAAGTTTGTGGGAGTGAGTCTTGGAGTGTGTGCGCCAATGTGTGAGGCGCACTGGCACTGACAGACAACTTTGTGTGAATGCTATAAAAAACAATGTTCTACATTTCAAACAATATTATGCAAACCTCCAAGAAAACTTGGTCTGTTTAGAATATTAAATGTAAAAATGTTGCAAGAATTGTTTGTTTGATATCTTGCTAAAAAACCCTGACATTTTCAAAAGAAAGAAAGCGACAGACCCTTTTTTCTGTAACATTTCTGTGAATGTTGGTGTGCTTTTGTGTTGATGAACCCATGAACCTAATTTTGAGAACACATACACACTCACACAAAGATGAAGACCAATGGCACCTCCCTGATGAAGGCAAGCTAGCAGAAAATGTTTGGGGAATAAAGCATGATGCATGGAGAAGAGATTTGCGACTTGTTTCATTTTGCTAAGATTTGTTTCAGTTTTCTTCTAATTAAGATTAAGGTATGGTTTTGGTATACTATTCATAGAAATAACAAACTTTCGTTTTTGTACAACTTATTTACCTGTATAGCAGACTTGAACCATGGATTTCTGCCTGACAATCTGCACTGTGTGACAGTGACACATCATCATTTGGCCTCTTTTCTTGTAGTGTTGTTTATGTCGATCCCAATAAGCCCTGTATTGTCTTTAATGCTGCAAGCTCTTCTTGGTGGCCCAAAATGCACATTTGCTAACCTAATTAAAAAGCAGCTGATTTATTTCCCCGCTGCTGAAACTTAGTCCCCAATCTGTCTAAACTAGCTGTGGAGTATTCCTCACTAGTGTTTGTGTTTGTTGCACTACCTTGTTAATGAAGGACTCTGACTGCTGGGTATTCAGCACTCGGTGCCTGTGTTGCACGGAGGCTATCAGTATTTCTATTTGCGTGTTTCTCTCTTGCCCCCTTCCCTTTCATTCTCTCACACACACAGAAACTGAAAGCTCACTCAATTTACTGAAAGCAAAAAGAGAAACCATGAAAGCAAGAGCAACATACAGGGAATGAAAAACAGGAGAAAGCCTTCGATTTTCAATGAACCTTATCAAATCTCCGGTAATCTAATTGTTTGTAAACCACGCTACAAACATAGCATTTGCATTTTAAACACACATTTGATTAACAGCTGGCAAAATTAAGCATGTACAGACATGCTCTAATCCAATTATGACATCCATCACAAAAACTAAATTCAATGGCTGACAATGATGCATGGCAAAACACATGCACATGTATGGTGCATTTATGACTGCAGGTGATAAATGACAGCGTAGCGCTCGTAAAGGTCACATAGGGTATGATCCAATCATTTTTGCTGGCTGCAGACAGTCTGGCTGGTTATGAGCATACCAACTTCCCTCTTGTCACCCTTAAAAAAGAAATCTGTGGTAATCGCATACATTTTAAAACAAATAAAAAATATCCCTGTGGTAGTAATTAAAGAATATTACAATAATAAAGCAATTTTTTAAACACCATGCGGTACTATAAGGCCATTGACTCACTATTGAGAGGGCTACTGCACACACACATCTTCTCTCCCTGTTGGTATATTAGAGTGATATCTTATTAGGGTTTCTAGGGCCTTGTTGTGGGTGCTACACTTGTATTATTGATGCCAGTGGTTCAGAAGCAGTTTGTTTGTCGAGAAGTCGGGAGATTTATAGGGAACTTAATGGTTTCCACTACTCTCACAATGAAACCACAGTCTAGATTACATAAACAGACAGCTTGTCATTCTTTATCTGGCTGCAGGGTGAAATCCCCAGAAGAGGAAAAGACAATAAATATGGCTTAAATTTATTGTCTGCAGCAAATGTCTTTTGGCTGTCAGTAACATATGGCAAGGTATGGACTTTTGGACAGTATTAGTATGTCTATCAGTCTTTATTATTGTCATTGAAAGGAAAGAACAACGCAAACTCACCAGAAAGGGGGAAACAGTAATGTGGTAATCTACATCTAATCATTTATCACATTAACCAAATGATCACACCTTGTGTGTCATCAGGAACTGATGAACTTTGAAAACACATCGTGACAATTTGCAAAAACAAGACAGGAGGATTTAGTGTTAAATTATATTAGTTTAACAGATATTTTCATGTAGTGGATTGCTTTATGTTGCTCCTTGTCTCTCACCCAGACAGAGACAGAGAAGATGAAAGCACAAAGGTTCACATTCTTTATCCAACAAATGGAAGTGGATCACCACCTAATCAAAGACTGCCATTCTTCTAATAAAAAGCCTGGTGGCTGTCCAGGGTCAAAGCTCCTTTATCAGGCGACAGCAGGGAAAGATATGACTGTAAGAGGTCTTTGTGACGAAGCAGAGCTGTGTAGGCCTTAAATGTGACACCATTCTTTCCCTATGCTTCAGAGAGTAAGAAAGATAAATACACAACGAAGAATAGTTGTACAAGAAGTGACAGTCTGCAACATGGTGCAAAAGAAGTGCAAAAAAGAAAATAGAACTAACAAATCCACATGTCTCCTTTTTGTAGATGAGTCTCTCTCTGTGCCTCTGCCGACCCCTTGTAAACATTTTGATATACTATGAACATATCTGCTACACACTGGAACTGCACTGTCAATTTCCATTCCAGCAAACACTGGGTGGGGGACACTATAAATCAAGGATGTGGTAGAGGGTATAGCCACCAAACTATTGTTAAACTTCCACTACATTTTAGGAGGTAGAGCACCTTCTGGGTAGAATTCTTTAAAAATGTAACTCAACTTCCAGTTTAGGTTTAAATCAGAAAAAAAGAAAGGGTCATTTAAGGATGTAGTTTGTCTTAATGCATTGACCCCCCCCAAATGGTTCAGAGCGGTGTGCACTTCCCATACTATCTGCAGTCAAATAAAGAGCAAAGTGCAGTGCAGGTACTCTGTGGTCCACTTGCATCTTGCAGACAGTTGTCGTGTGAAAACCCATTAACTCCAGTTTAGGTGATTTGTGTGATTCACTTAAGGCTTACATGGTTCTGTTTGTGGGCTGTGAAAGTTACAGAATTCGTATGCTATTCAGCAATAACTAAAAACTCATGGTGGTCTGGAAATTGTTCTGATTTTCACAATTACTGAAAATGTGACATGTTAGGCAATATTATTTTACAGAACTTTAGTCTACTTCATCAAGAAGTATCACGTTTTAATGACTCATTAAGGGAGATGCAAACGTGTATCAAAGAACCTTATGAAAAAGCAATGGCTCAGGTGCGCGCGTTCTCCTTATTTCCTCGCTGTACAGCGCTGCATGCCTTATACAAACCCCCGGCTACTGCACGCGCGCGTATCCGACAACTCATTCACGCACTTTGCCATTCTCAGCGTTTCTTTCTCTCACCAATATAAGCCGATCATCTGTCATGTCTCTCTGCCTCTCTTCAGTGATCTTTTTAACTTCCAGATACATTTGACAATATGTGGAGCTCTACCAGGTGATGATATCAGCCTGTCTGTGGGAGAGGCAATTGGCACTGTCATATGCATGCTGGATTATCTCCTTTCCGTGAAATGCGTTAGATTGAGAATGTGTTGGAACCTCAAGTGCGCGAAGCGGCCCTAATGGCAATCGTCGTATTATTCTCTATTTGCTGTGATATACTGCACGGTGTTTTAATTGTATCTCTATAAACAGCCTTCCTGAC
>JAPMOB010223091.1:0-19267 GCA_029875015.1 Lepomis gibbosus | reverse complement strand
GCTTTTTTAACGGAATGTGTTGAAATGTGCTGACACTGTATTTAGCCAAGACAGTACATTTAAAGTAAAAAGCAACAGCACCGATCAAATTGTGCTTAACGAAATAAATAACACGTTAACCATCCTTTCCTTACCGTCGCTTCTAAAGAGCCAGCCGTTGACCAGTGCGGGTCCCCCTAAATCCCCCGTATAATCATTGCAAAATTTAGATGGAACTTTCAAACATTGTTTTTTGATATTTTGTGGTTTTAGGTAGGACGTAATATCCCTTTGTGCTTGAAAATGAATAATTTTACGTAATTTATTTTCGTAAAAACAGATTTGACCCCACGCAATGACGTCACGAGTGATTGTCCCCCTCTCTGTAGTGCATGCAGAAGCGGGTTTTAATGCGACTTTTCACATGTCTCTTTACGAAGTAACTCATCAAATGTGTCGGCATAAACGGGGCTTCGTTGGAGCTTGGATCATTACATAACTGCGGGTGGGATGAGGCGCCTGCGCATCAAATGAACGCACCCTACTAACTCTTCTGCCTTGCTAGTTAGCAAGCTTTTCTTAAGTGCCACCCAAGCAGTGTTTGTCTAACGTTACAAGCTAACGTTAGCCAGCTAACCACACTAGCCAAACCGGCAGGATTTAGGCGTTTAATTGTATGGCTTTCTTTTGAACAACACGACCCCGATCCTTTTGGTATCTTTGCCCCATTCGTCGGTCCATGTATCATATGTAGCGCAGCCAATGCACATATCGCGACCGAATAAAGATTTTTTTTTCTCAAGGAAGAGAATAATATACAAGTTCACGTAGCTACAGCTAGCCACAATGAGTAACGTTTACATTTTAGGAGGGTATAAAATGAATGACTGGAGGCCCGCGCGGTTGGTCACCGGCTTTTAGCTTAAAGAGCGCATGCTGCAGATTTCCTAACATCTTCCTGTGGGCGACTGCAGCACTTGGAGCTAGCTAACGTAGCTGCTCGTCAAGTGCTACTTTCACGGAGTATTTTTTATGACTGCTGCAGATACCTCACTAAAACACAGCCAAAGACACCAACTGTAACTAGCAGTAGTTTGCTAGCCTAGCTATTTTGAGTGTTGTTGCTGCTCTCGTGACGTGACCTGTTAACGTTACTCATCGTCCCCCACACATTGTGATATTGTTGTTTACTAATTGCACATCTAAGTAAATTCTTGCTAATTTATTGCAAAGCTCTCTATCATCTGCGCATAGCTGTGTAGTGTGTAAAGCACAAATAGCGCGCCACAGAAGAGTTTGTGAAGTGGAGAGAGATGCAGTTGTTGTTGTTCCTTTGGATTTAAATACTGAAAAGTTACCGTCCGTTTCTGCTTTGGCTTCCACAGAATATGTGGAGGGGACCATAATTTCAGCATCCTGGAAGTAGAAAGCACAGAAGATCTGTGTCTCACACCACAGACAGGTGAGAAGTTGTTGCTTTGCACGTACATCTGATCAATTCTGAATGTGTCACAACATTTGATAGCTTGCTTATAGACTTTTCTTTTGTCTCGGATGGCTAGTAGGCAGTGAGGAGAATACAGTGTTTTAGATAAAACAGCAAAGTGACTGCTTATGTATCTCCAAAATATGTTGTGTTTGTGCTGAGTTAACTTTTTAGTTTTTTGCCCCCGTTCATTTTTAGCCTCTCAATAAATTACCCACATCGTCCAGACACTTAACAGCCTATATCGTCCACAGGTGCAGTGTGTAGCCGGGGCAGCACAGAGGAAGGACGCTCTGGGGAGGAGGCGGTGCGGCAGCGTGCCCCTCCGGCTGTGGATGTGCTGGGTGGCAACCCCCAGGCTGCACAGAATGTGGCTGGGGAGTCACGTCGGCATGCCCCGCAGCCGGTTGCAGCTGCCCCCCGCCCAGTTCCTCCGTTCACCAATCCGTCCACTGTGCCATTGCCGGAGAGCAACAACTCAGCATTCCTCGGCATGGAGAACGCCCCTCCAACTACCTTGCCTGAGACTCTACCGATCGGACGAGACTCTAAGGAAGTCCCCGCCAAGGAGGCCGTTCCCGAAGTTGTCCAAGTTTCAAGATCCTTGCCAACATCCCTCAATGAGGACTGTAGTTCCTCAGCTGAGATGCAAAGGCTTCCAGCTCCCTTTTGTCCACCTCTCACCCCAGACACACGGATTGACAGCACAGTGCAAGAGTTGCAATACGGGTCACAAACTGATAAAGAGAAAAGCCACTCGCATAGTCAGACAAACCAGATTCAGCCACCTAGAGAAGGTGCTGGACTTGTGGTTGTTACAGGGGCAAAGGAGAACGAGTCCGACATGTTGGAATATAAACCAGAGACTGGAACAAACATGGAACTGGGTGGAAAAGAGCACACGGGCGGAAATATTCTCCCTAAACCCCAATATCAGATCTGTTTCACAGCCTCATCTCCATCTATCCCACAATCAAGTGTTGGTTTTAAAGTCCAAGTCACCACACAACATGGGTCTGTGGAGCAGTCTGACAGGGATCTACTTGCAAATCAAGACAGCCATATACCTCCGTCTGGTGCTGCGGAGCAGGCAGTTGGTCACCAGGACTCAAAATCGTCTCAGCTCCCTTTGCCCTCATCTGACAACAGCGACATTAAACAAACTGACCTGTCAAAAACACACCCTAAAATCATCACAGAGATCTCAAATGAGGCTAGAGAAATACAGAATGCGAATTCTTTGGAATCAGTTGAGATGTTTGAGCACGTTAAAGAGCATGTTGACGCTTCTCACAAAGAAACACAACCTCCTTCAGTCAATACAGAAATACTTGAGACCCCAAAGGCAAGCGAACCGCTTCCCGGATTATACTCTTCTCCTGGAAAAGGAGGCTCTGTGTCCAGCAGCGCAGCAGGCAGAGAAGACGGCGCCATCAACAAGGGCTGCAATCCCCTTGAAGGAGAGCAGGTGGAGAGTAGTGAGAGGGAAGAACAAACTGACATGGCCACTTCCTCATCTGACTTCACAATGCTGCCAGAGTGCTCTTCCACACAAGAGAGTTTCTCAAAACCCCCTGCTGTGCCCCCTCTGTTTGACACAGGCCTAGTTGTCTCACTGCAGACGGAGCAGGTTGTTGAAGCAGAAACATCTCATCCCTCTGACCAAGTCCCCACAACAGAGACACCGCTGACTGCTGAGCTTGTGCATTCAGCCGCTGCTCAAGAAATTGTGGTTGTCAGAGAGGAGGCTCATATCAGCGGGGACTGGTCTAGCATGCACCTGAATCAGAGTTACCTCCTGCAGCGGGAAGACGGCAGCGTCTGTGAAGCTGCCATTGTAAACGAGCTGAGTTCTGAACTCGCTACTGGAGACCAAAGTGGTCAGGCAGATATTGAGTTACACTCAGAACCTGTGGAAGTGTACGAGTTTTGCGGCCTGCTTGAGGAGGTTGCTGAGGAAACAGTCTGTGCCGGTAGTAGTGCACAGATGCCTCACTCTCCAGGATACGAGGTGAATTTATTCAACGCGTTACTAGACAACTCTGACGAGTACACTGTCAAAGAGGACGCAGAGTCGCATCTTGAACCGTCTATTCACACACTTAATGAAGGTGACACTGTCATTATTTCCCAGCAGCCCTTGCTTTCAACACATGATGCACATAAAATACAGGCCTGCTCCAACAATAATTCCCATAATTTGTCCATACAAAACACAAGGGTGGCTTCTGTGGGACAGCATTTGGTATTAGATGCTAACCAAGCTGTTGAAGTGGCTAACTCGAGTGAGGTTTGTTTGGTTGAAGTAGCTGCTGTTACATCTGAGTCATTCGGTTTTGAACAGACAGACACCAGTCTTCATATTGTGACACCTTGCTCACAGGCCAGTGCAGCAGTCTCGGACCAAACAGTTGTGAGTGATTCTCCTGAGATTCAAATAGTTCGCCCCAAACAGGAAGCAGAAGCAACAGCTGGTACTTTATCTCTAATATCCCCAGTGGTTGCTGGTGAGGACATTGGGATGGAATCATCTGTTGCTGTTTCAGTACATGTTTCTCACGTAGAAAATCAGCCCACTCTAAATCAGACCCCAGGAGTCACTGTTGTAAGTGCCACAAAGCCTGCTTTGGCAGGGACTCCATTGCAGAGTATTCAGAATGTCACTGTGTCCACAGAAACCAAACCAGTGGCTTTCTGCACCACTCACCCTACTGGTATTATAAATCCAAAGCTGCTCCTTCTTAAACCGGGAGAAACTCCTCTCCTGAAACACCCACCCTCCCTTTTGGCACAGGTGTCCAATCAACTGAATGCAACCGGCAAGCTGGCCAATGCCTGCGGCTCTTTGTCTGGCACAGTGTCTGAGCAGTGCCTTCCCCAAACTCAGACGCAGTGCTCTGTCAATAAAACTTCTGTGACAGCAGCGCTGCCTGTCAAGATTCAGCAGCCCACTATGAGCGGTAACATCTTGCTTCAGCTTGACCAGACTGCATCTGTCACCCCCACAACTTCAACAAGCAAATCTGACAAAGAGGCCTTAACTGTTACTAAAACTTCAACAAGTGCAGCAAATTCTGCGTCCCAAGATGTTGGCACCCCTACAGATGCCACTCCACCCACTACGCCTAATGCCCTTTACATGCTCACAGCATCAGTGGAAAGGGAGCGTACGGCCATGGCATCCATCAGTCCTAATAACCCGGGCAGCCAACCTGACTCCCTGTATGTGGAAGAAGAGAGTGAGGACATGGAGCAGGACGAACCGA
This sequence comes from Lepomis gibbosus, assembly GCA_029875015.1. Lineage (NCBI taxonomy): Eukaryota > Metazoa > Chordata > Actinopteri > Centrarchiformes > Centrarchidae > Lepomis > Lepomis gibbosus. The sequence goes on along the minus strand of JAPMOB010223091.1, from coordinate 14,536 downwards.
TGGGAGAAACCGAGGCTCAGGAGGACAATTCAGGACAGGTTAGCAGTCCAGAGGAAGGCAGTGATGATGAACCGGATGGAGACAAAACAGAAAGCGAGATGACCACCCCCAGCTCACCACACAAGGTATTTTCTTTTCCTTTTTTTTTTTTTTTATCAAAGGTTTAGGAAAGGAAAGTTGCACAGAAAGGAGGGGGGAGAAAGAGGAAAGGGAGTTTTGGCAGGGTTATGGGTCCAGAGGCAGGAAGGCAATTGACACAGATTTGAAAATTAGTGCCTGTGTCATCAGAAGTAAGCCTAAACTAACAACATGAAGCATGGAGGCTCATAATACTAAAGGGTTTGTCCTTGAATGCCAAGGTAAGGCAGACTCCATGAATCAAGGCCACAGCTGAATCAAAACAATGTGAATGTTCCGATTAGGTGATTAATACCACACTAAATGCGACTCCTTGGTGTATCTCATTGTTTCAGAAGCTGACATACTGAATGCCACACTAAAGCATCCCTTCACAATAGCTAAAAAGTTGGTTAGGTTACACTGCATCCTGAGGAAGACGTTTTTCTTTACTTAACTGAGTGCAACAAAGCATTTTCAGGCTGTGGTGATGTGCCCCTCTCTGTGGTTACACTTGTATTTTAGACTGTGACAGTTTTATTAACTCATTTTGTGCGCGGTAAATCAGCACCAAGCCTTAAGAGAAATTATTAAAAAGATTTATCTTGGCTGAAAAACAAAAGTAATATCTGTTAGAACACCATGATATACGGCACCATGTCATTATGCGTCGTTGATTCATATCAGGTATGCTGGCACTGGTCTAAATATGGCATCATTCTACCTTTCCTTCCTCATTGATGTCACTCGTGTGAACAGCGATCTTTTTATTTATTATTATTTAGTGGTTTATTTCTTTTAAGTTGGCCGCATGCTAAGCCATGTGTGTTTTTCCAGCATGGACAGAGCAGGACAGACAAAAAGGCACTGTTCCTTAAGGTAAGTGGTGGTTGTCAGACACCCAGATAGGTTCCCTATTCACAAGCACTTCTTAGTCAGGTGTTGTCACTGTTGGAGCATTTTGGCTTAAGAAGGCATTCCTTTGACTTCTTCTATATTATGATTTTAATTCTGCATGAGATCAAAGCTGACAGAAAAGCACTGATGGCCAGTTTATACCTCTGGAGCATGTCTGGATTTGCTTCTTATAAACGCTTGCTCTAACCTAATTCATGCACGTGGCTTTTATCTTAGCGAATCCTACTGCTTTCACCTTGTTAAGGTCATTTAAAAAATTATTTCCTCTTCATCTTTCTCCTTTTGGCCTTTAGGTACGCCAGTGGATAGCAGACAGGGTGACAGTGAATTCATCTCCCGTCTCACCCTCCACCTCCTCTTCTTACCCCGGCCCCTCACCCACCAGTGACTGGTCTACCCCACGGCGGGAGAAGTCCTCACCTCTCCGGGGTCCTCATGGGAAGTTTGTTTCTCCTTCCTCTGTTGGTGGCTACAATTCCTCCTCTTCCCCACCAGATCAGGCCACCCCTCAGCGACCCCGAGGAGAGCGTCACACAGACATGGCAGAGCTGGCTAAACATGTGAGTGAGAGTTAAGACGCAACACATTGTTGTACCTTTTTAAGGAGAAGCAAGGCAGCAGCTTGAGTTTAGAAGAATTAACCATGTTAAGTGAATTATAAAATCAAAAGAACACATTTTTAATGTTCTACAAGTGGTTTGAAGGACCACAAATGCTGCCAGTGTGGCTGGACATGAGCTCCCTCTCAGTACCTTTTTTAACCTTTAACTACATTCTCAGACTACTGAGAATAATTGTGCATTCAGTGCTGCGGAGGCCTTGAAAAGGCGGCTGCTCTAGGAGTCCAAAATTTAAATCACCTAAATAAATCCCTTCTTAATTGGCAAAAAATCCTGGTTAGCAACAGAGAATTTAAACCTCCTGGAGCAGGGCATTAGTCAGTATGTTTGACGACACTCTTAAATGTGACAGGACTTTTACCGAAATACACTAGTTTTCTTTGACTGTTGGCTATGTTTATTATCAGTAATCAGTTTATCGTTGTTTTACATCTATTTAAATAAGTCAAAAGAGTCTGTGTGTGATGGAAAGACCCCAAAACTCCCACAATATAGCCTGTTTTTACTTTTTAATAATATATATATGGTAGTGAACAGCATGCAAACTGACAACTCTGCAGTGAAAGTGTTGACACTCTACACTGCCACTATTTACCTACATACCAACTGTAGAGCTGAGGCCTGTACTGAGACGCGAGGTATGTGACGTCCCAATTAACCCGAGGGGGGATACGTTTTACCCGAGGTACGGTGTCATGGCGATTTACGCTGCAGCTTTAAAACTACTCCGTGCAGTTTATCTTTGTGGTTATTGTATGTTCATGAATAGGCTATTGTAAGTAGGCAACACACCCCATCTGTACGCAGGGTTAATGATGAGAACTATTAATACACACCACTTGATATAATAGTTTAATATTTCCTCCTGTTGAACATTGCGCTTTCCTCTGGGGTTGCAGCTGAAATGATTGTTTAAAAATAAGTCATTTTTAATAGCGTTTTTCATTCATGCAAGTAGCCCTACAGCTTCTGTGGGCGGAGATCTTAATTCATTCAATTCAAGGTCAATTTCTGAGATTTATCGTAATTGTTTTCACATATTTAGATACTGTTTTACATGTCGGCGCCTGAGGATTATGTTAATAAATGGTAAATTTCCCAAAAAAAACCAAAAAGAACTCACAAAGTTAAGAGAGAAATCCATATCTCTGTTTTCTTCTGAATAGGTCCAATTCATGTCAATGTCTCTAAAGTACAGATGCATGTGATAATACGGTGATTCTGAGTATTTCCGTATAGCTATCAGATTGCAAGGCATAATAAATGGCATGCGGCGACTTCTGTGGTGTGATGTTGCAGCCTTGCAAAGTGAAGCGATGGGTTCCTTGACAAAAAAATAACATCGTAAAGTTACCACTTAAACCTTCTCTATTATTACCCCTCTCCCCTTGCTCTGTATTGTTTAAACCTAAAACAGCCCTAATATGGCAATTGTACCTTTTTATGTCAGTCATATTACAAATAAATAAAAAGCCCTTAAGACAAAATAAAGAATATACAACAAGAACACGGTGAACTTACTTACAAATTTACTCTTGTCTGCAATGCACTGCCAACAAGCCTTCCTGGCTTTGTTGGTCGCCAATGTGTTCGATTTGGGCGTCAACATGTCTTTTCACTCCTCATATCCTGATGTTATAATCATCCATTCTTCTGGCGAAGAAAAAACTTTGCATTGTCGAACAAGTCTCTTTCATGCGAATGCGCACAAACTCAAATTAAGTTGACCTAGAATCAACTTACCAACTTCTTCTTATTCACTGTCGGCCCCACATTTAACACCAATCTAGGCAGGTAAACTTTGTGAACACTGACTTTCCGTGATAACCCAGACTTAAATCTGAGTAGGTGAAACTCGCTTCACAGTACAGGCCTCTGCCGTCTGCTGGAGTCACAACTCGCAGCAGGCGTGGGAATCCTATTCGATTTTAGAATTGGTTCTTGATTCAATAAATAGAAAGGGGGGCACTATCTTTAGGCTCTTACTCCAGTTCACTGTGTGCCCGAACCTTTCACTCTTTTCTGTAGTCTACTGAAATGCAGTATGAGACATAACTGGCAGTAAAGCTTAATAGTGTTGCTGAGGGTCTGAGTAGAAAAAAAGTTAACTGCGTCGAATTGGAAGCATGTGACAGTCTTCTGCCTGCATGAGAATAATGAAAGTGTAAGTAACCGGCCGTCATCACTGGTTAAATGTTAGTTTTTGAAAAACAGAAGTTTGCATGTGTGTGCTGTGGAGCAATAGAGGGAGGAACCTTGTGCTGTGTGAGTGAAATAGTCACAGAATACTTCTCCTCTGTCCTTCAAAGGCAATTATTAAGTTATTTTGAAAATTAGCAAGATGTGAAGATAATAAACAAGAAACCTTCTGCACTGTACCCTCACAGTGAGCTCAACACTTTGGCATTTTGGCAATTGCAGTTCTTATGTGACTTATTTTGTTCACCCTCCCCTAAACACACACTTTCAGAAAGATCGTTGTAGCACGCTAATGCGTTGGCAGGATTTACTGAGCGGTTTGGCCATTGTGTCTTGCAGGAAGCGGACATCGAGCATCGAACCCAGTCACTGAAGCGAGAGGGCTTCTGGTCAATGAAGCGTCTCACCCGTCTGGCAGAGCCGCCACGACCGAAAGTTCACTGGGAATACCTGTGTGAGGAGATGCAGTGGCTCTCTGCTGACTTCGCTCAAGAGAGGCGGTGGAAGAGAGGGGTGGCTAGAAAGGTAGGTTGTTATTATAGGAGAGTTTTTGTATGTAGAAATATAATTGTTTTAACCTCTATTTTTTACTAGCTTGCTTGAAAGCCATGTTTTTTATACTACTACTGTATTCCTGCTGATGTATACTGTATATGTTCTGGATGTGTTCTGTTGATATGTTCTTAGGTGGTACGGATGGTGATGCGACACCATGAGGACCTAAGGCAAAAAGAAGAAAAGGCCAAGAGGGATGAGCACGCGAAGATCAGAAGAGTGGCCTCTTCCATTGCAAAGGAAGTCCGGGCTTTCTGGAGCAGTGTCGAGAAGGTACGGACAATTCCCAAAAACCAAGAAAACAAAACCTTCTGGTTCGATGTTCAGCTGTGGAATTTGACAGGGTTGTGATCTGCGAGCGTTTTTCTGTTATAGACATAAAATGTACTTCACTTTTCTGACAATAAAATGCAGACTAAACAAGATAAATGATTTGTCAAATCACGTGTAAAGTCATGTGTCTAATATATATGATATTTAGGCTGCATTGTAGTAAAATTCACCCAGTGTCTCATCGTTTGTCCGTAAAGGTGGTTCAGTACAAGCAGCAGTCCAGACTGGAGGAAAAGAGGAAGAAGGCTTTGGACCTTCAGCTGGACTTCATTGTTGGCCAGACGGAGAAATACTCGGACCTCCTCAGCAAGTCTCTCGCACCCACCAGGCCTCCTGAAACTGTCCTTCTGACTCCCAAAAAGTCTCTGCCACCTCCTGTTGATGAGGATGGTGAGGTGTTTTGTTTTTTTCCCCGTGTAAACACCTGCACATTATAAAAAGAGCTTACTGTCTCTAATGTGCTGTTATAGCTCTGAGATTTCTTTCAAAAATCAATCATCGGTTCAGAAAGGGACGTTGTCATAGTTACAGACCGATGAATGAATCTTCCTAAGCGTCCACAGAGTTAAAATGTTTTGTGCAAACAAAAAGATTTTTTTTTCAGTATCAAGGTTATTGCATCTTTTGAGAGAATCAGTCATGTTCTTACACGGCTTTTGCAAATCCCAGCAGAACTTAAAAGCATCTTGAGTTGACTAAGATGATGAGTAACTTTGTATTTTGTGAATGCAGTAAAACATTCTTTGGAGCGACATTTCATGGGTACTTTACCTAGCAGTGTTTGGCAGCCGTCGGGCTTGAGACTCGTCAGACCTGTCAGACTAGTCTGCTGCACGTGTCATTAGTGGCAGTTGATTTCTAGAACATGGAGGTGAAAAGTTTGAGGGTTTGCTTAGTCAGAAGGAAGCACAGACTTGGCAGTGATTCATTTCTGTGGGTCTGTAGTCCAATCCTGCTTCTATTTTATTAGCCGACAACCTTTTGTGGTGCTAAAGTGCAATGGCAGTCTGCTTAGTTATCAAGCGTCTCTGTCACTGAAACCCAAACCCAAAAAAACCACTTGGTTAAAACCAGATTTTAACCAAGAAGTGTTTATTGGCTTTGAAAAATGCAGTTGAACCTTTTTACTGTGTGGTGCTTTGTGAACTCGATCTAGATATATTGTGTACATGTTTGATTTTCAAGACCTTTTCCGTACATAACTAGTCTCTTTGCCTTCTGCAGACAGAGACTTTGAGCCTCCCTGTGAAGAGGAGGATGATGAGGAGACCATAGAGGTGGAGGAGCAGCAGGAGGGAAATGACGCTGAGAGCCATCGGAGGGAGATCGAATTACTGAAGGAGGAGGGCATGCTGCCCCTTGATGAATTACTGAGCACCCTCAAACTGCCACAGGTAGCCTCACAAACCCGATGGGACTGGGATTAATGTATTTAATCTAGAAGACTGCTAAAACTCATTATACTGTTGTCACAAGCTCTTATTCAAACTTCTACATACGTACTATCAGGATACATTTTCCTGTCCATTACTGACGGATTAGCACATACTAATGAACTTAAAGCAACCTGGGTCTTAATTTTGCTGATATGACATGATAAATCACACAGATGTTAAGGCGCCCCCAGTTTAAAAACATCATCAGTGCACTGGATACAGTCGATCTGAGCAATGAACTGTACTGTATACTTCAACTCAAAACACAGCGAACAGGCAGGATGTTTGTTTCCAGTTTAGGACGTTTGACTAAATGCAGCTCACTAATCTGTCTCTTTATGCACCGCTTCATGTTTCCATTCATGTTCTGATTTCTTCTGGGTGTTAAACAGTGAAAGAACAGAGTTTATGATGAGCTGCCTCCTAGTCTTCTGTAAAAAGGCGCTCCCTTGTGGTTAGTCAAAAATAAAACAGCTGGTGGCCGTAATATACATCATTACGTATGTTGTTACAATCAGAATATTTCATCACGTTATTAATTAAAACCTCTCTAATGTCCCTTAAATATTGTACAAGCATTCATTTTAACGCATGGAAATATATACGATATAACCTCACTTTCTTTTACACTTTAAATTATTATTTAACATTATTAAAAAAGGAAATAAAAAGCAATAGAAGGCTTTAGTAATTGCAAATATAGCGTTTGTATACAGAATGTCAAAAATGGTCTCTTATTGCAGTATTTCCAGAAAAATATTAGTTGCTGCCTCAATAAAATTACAGAATAAGACTCAAATATATTCAATTAATTCCCTTTACATGTGAAAGTTAACTTTTAATGTTGTAGGTGTCTTTTTTTAAGTACTCTGACCTTTTTTAAAAATCTATTATAATTTTAAAAGTCCATGAATAAACTTGTATCCTTACATTTGACAATACAAATAACTAGAGAGCTTTTGATACAAACCACATATGTCTGTATTTCATTTAATCACTGAATCATTGGATTACATAGGAGACGGGCTCAGACGGAGAGTGCTCGGATGAAACCTCTTCATCGGTGGAGGAGGAAGAGGAAGATGGTGAATTCACTGCCAATGAAGAAGATGGTAAGACTCTCAGTATGCGGTGGGGGAGGGGATACTTTTGTTAAATACTTTCATATCTTGGAAAAATATTGCCTGGTGTGTAAATATTTTGGTGGTTATGTTGAAACCACCTCAGAACACAAGTCTATTAATGTAATATTTGTTTTCTCCCTCTTCCCGTCAGCTGAGGATGAGGAGGACACCATAGCGGACCAGGAGAAGGTAGAAGGAAATATAGATCACGCAGAGGAACTGGATGACTTGGCCAAAGAAGGTAGCTGCTTTTGTTATCGCTGATTATTTCTTTAAAGAGGAGTTAGCTTACTTAAATGTTAACTTTAAAAACAAAAATCTTGACATATTATCTCTGCATATGAATGGCATTCAAGGGAGGACCGTGCTTGACCTCATGTTTGACAAAGCATCCCCAGACTCTCTTAAGTACGGTAACTGGAAGCACCTTTATATCCCTTTTTGAGAGAGTTACCGTGCTGTAGCTCTGATACCAGCTGTACCACGCCAGGTGGTGTATCGGTATACTAATTTCACAACAGATAAAAAATTAGACAATACCTTTTATACCGAAATAGTTTGATGGTGAGTTACACAGAGCTGAAGATCTGGCTTATAAAAATAAAAAAAGCAGCTGTTCTCTGTGTTTCCCACACATTCAGTTTACTGTGAGTGATTACGTTACAAGTAGCGACGCGGTGGATATTTTACAAGAGCGGACCAGGTAAAGCGAAAGTGAGCACACCAATCAGATGTTGGTTTTGTTTTGAATGGCTGTCGTCAAAATTCATCCTTAACATGCAGCTGCTGCTGTGAACGGAGTCACGAGTGGAAAAGTCCAGAAGACTGAAGTTCTGTAAGTTAAAATGGTAAAATAAGAAACAAGCTAAGTTACTACAAATAGAAAAAACATGGCCGCTATAACAACCCCTCCACCCCCCAACCAACTTAGCAGAAAATACAGATGTATATTTTACACTGGAATTCTTCCTTACAGTAACAGGCTGGGCGATGTGGTCCACATCTCCCAGCCTTATTCTGTGTGTCTGTAGGTTAGTATCAGTACAAAGCTGTCGCCCTGCTGTTTGTTGCGGTTGACGTTACTGTTCATAGGCCTAGATATGTAGGTTTAATGTGTAATTTACTGCCACTGAAGAGGAGTAAATGTCCACGTATGATGTTGTTTTTCCACCAGAGTTTATCAGGTTTGCTAATGCTACCAAGCAGACACATATAATCTGATTTACAGCAGAAAAAAACTGTTATGTTACACACAGAAAAATCATCTGTAGTATTATTATCATATGCCAAACAACAATCTATGCGATTATGCAAACAGCAGCAGCAGAAATACACTTTAGGCAGTGCGTTCTGATTTGAACACCAGAATATTTCAGAGTTTAGTTGAGCCATTTCATGGAAGAACATCCATTTTATTTTTATACATAGTCATATTTTTGAATCTGCCAACCTCAATGGCCTGAGGACTAATACCAGTTCTCAACTGTTGAACTAAAAAGATCTTTTGGCTTCTAGAGAAATAAGACCTAATAAATAATTCACTTCTTCATTTTGGCTCTCAGAGAGAGAGATTTTCAGTAAAAGCTTACTTTTAATAAAGTTAACATTACAACACAAATCGTTCCTGTAGCACATCAACCCCCTTTAAAATTGAATAAAGCTCCTTTCCCCGTCGAGAGCTGTCATTTAATCCAGATAAAAACATTTTGTAATTTGGCCATGTTGTCAGATCTTATAACATTTTCTTACACAGGTACCCAGCCTGTGCCGGAATCAGTGCAGATCCATTAATTCCCAGCAAGTTTTGATTGCTGTTTTAACACAACTGTGTTTTGTGTATGTGGCAGTTTGCATTTTAACAAGCATATCGTTCTTTTTCGAGCAGTGCCCTGTTTCAGAAAACAGGAGAAGTAAACGTCTACCCTGACATATCTCTGCTCCCCGTTGTAGGCAATATGAGTGTTGAGGAGCTGCTGGAGAAGTACAAAGGAGCATATGCCTCAGACTTTGAGGCTCCATCTGCATCTGGCTCTGATTCGGAGGTGTCTGGGGATGAGGAGGAGGAGAGTGAAGAAGATGAGAGTGATGCAGAAAGCAACTCTTCCTCTTCAGGTATTAACCAGCTCACAGTGAATCAAAATAACCTCCATGAAAATTGTTTATCTGCTCCATCTCTGACAAACCAAAGGTTTTCCAACAGCTTTTTCAGAAGGGTAATTCCTGTCTGTGTTTTTTTAAATTTATTTTTTATAGAGATTGTTTGCAGCTTTTAATACATGCTACTTAGTGTCAAATGACTTCCTCTTGTGCTTTTATCAGATTCAGCAGGAGACAGCGGAGAAGATGATGAGAGCGAGAAGGAAGAAGAGGAGAGCGAGGAAGAAGATGGCGGTGATGGCTGTGGAGATGAAGGGATGGAGGTCTTGCTAAAGGAGGGAGACAACAGCCCACCTTCCTCTAGCTCGCGGCCAAAGAAAGAGATCAGCCATATTGCCGCTACTGCCGAGAGCCTGCAGCCTAAAGGCTACACGTTGGCAACTACAAAGGTCAGTCTTTAATACTTTGTTCTAACGTAAAACTTAAAAACAATGTAAGAATTAAGACTGGTCACTTTTTGTCTGTTCCAGCAAAAATCTAATCCTTAGCTTTCTCATTTTTATTTCCAATAAAAGGTCAAGACCCCCATCCCCTTCCTGCTCCACGGCACGCTACGAGAATATCAGCACATCGGACTCGACTGGTTGGTCACCATGTACGAGAAAAAGCTCAATGGCATTCTGGCTGATGAGATGGGTCTGGGCAAAACCATCCAGACCATCGCTCTGCTGGCTCACCTCGCCTGTGAAAAAGGTAACAAACCCGGTCGTGATGCTTTTAGTACTAATTAGATTAAACTTAAGCCGCATTTCCACCAAAAGTATACGCCAAAATATAGATCAGACTAATTGGAATATAATGAAAAACATTTTGTGTGTGACGATATTAAAAAATGATTCAAGTTTGTTGCAAATTTAATAACAAACTGGAAAAAACGATCAAGTTCTTTAAAAGAGCTCCGGCACAGAGGAAATAAAACATACAAATCTCAACAGTTTGGAAGGTCATTAAAACATTTCCAGCCAACAAGAGCTGCAGATCAGCTGGCAGCACTCACGTCTACGTCCGCCTGAGCGTCAGAAGAACGTGATTTTTAACCTGCTGTATTACCTGTTCAATCAGCTGGTCTGTTTGTTTTGGAGAAGCGGAGACCGAATAGAAACCTCCTGACTGATGAAACCGATTTCATGTTCAACTGCTGATATTTTGTCATTTGACCTGTTGTGTTCAGGAAACTGGGGGCCTCACCTCATCATCGTCCCCACCAGTGTGATGTTGAACTGGGAGATGGAGCTAAAACGCTGGTGTCCCGGGTTTAAAATCCTCACCTACTTTGGCAGCCAAAAGGAGAGAAAGCTAAAGAGACAGGTAAAGAGTTAATGGGTTTTTCATAGCTGGGATTTTTCTGCTTTATGTTCCCTAAGTACCCAATGAAGACCCTGATGCAACCTTTTCTTTGTACTATAAGTATCTGTGATGGATTCTTCAACTAATCTGAACCATATTGATTATCTGTTCTTTTTCTTAGGGCTGGACGAAGCCTAATGCTTTCCATGTGTGCATCACTTCGTACAAGTTGGTGCTTCAGGATCACCAGGCGTTCCGACGAAAGTCTTGGCGGTACCTGATCCTAGACGAGGCGCAAAACATCAAAAACTTCAAGTCCCAGCGCTGGCAGAGCCTGCTGAACTTCAACAGGTCAGTAGAGCCGGGTGTTTTTATATTCTCAAGTAGACGTGTACAAACTGTCGGGTATCGCTACCACTTCAAACCTTAGTTGGATCTACAAACTTGGACACGTCATTAATGATGTAAAATCGTGTCATCTGGTTTTTGAACATGGTGCACACACACCCATGATCCGTCTGTGCCCAACGTTGTTGCTTAATGCTCGAACAAGTGTCAGCACATGCAGACATGTACAAGCTGTCCAAAACCAGTGCGGCATAAGTACTTGGTGTACTTGGTGTACTCCCTGCAGTTTAAACAGGAGAATTATACTCTGACAGAAATGCTGACATGCAGACACAAGTAAACACGAGGATCTTAAAATCCAAACAGTCCCTTTTAATAAATGTGGCTGTAGAAGATGTCAGACTGTCACTCATGGATTAAAATATGGAGTCCCCTTTAATGCAGAGCAGCATCGTGATTTGTTTTAGAAATAGGCTGAAAGAGAACCGTGGCCTGTACAACGAGGGGAGTTCAACCCACTCAGAATTAACTCGGGGTTATTAAGCAAACTCAGGGTTGAAAAACTCTGACTGCCTACAGTTCAATAAACGTTCCTACAACAGTGAATAATGGCACTTTTCCATTACCAGTAACAGCTCGACTCGCCTTGACTCGGTTTGGCCCTGCTCCGTTTTCCATTGCAGATAGTGCCCAGTGATGGTAACCCTGGTTGTCATAGCGACACCACACACAACTGCCCGCAACGTAATGTTCAATGCGACACACAAACCAGCGATCCACACAGCTTTCTCTTTATTTAAGTTAAAAGGTTTGAACCTTCCTCAGAATGTAAAGACAGATAAGCGGTATGAAAACCTTCCAGCTGTGTTTTCCTCTGCCGTTGTTGCTGCAGCGTCGGTGTGACGGCGGGAGCAGAGGACTCTGTGAGCGGGCCGCTGGCCGGCCTCACACGCTCCTCCCGTGGGACGACGCAGGCTTCCCCCGCCGCCGCTGGCGGAGCTCCTCAACTCCGAAAATATTCATCACACTTTTGTTCCACCATCACTTCTCGTAAAACTGTCAATATTGGAAATCTACACAGCTGATTTCTGACCTCAAAACTTCTCAGAAGTGGATTTAGTGATGAAATTCCACACAAAAACTGTAAAATAAACTTCCTGTTGCTGCCTCTGTCTGATGCAGTGATGATGCAGTGAATAGTGAAAATTCTTTCTGACCAATCAGCAGCCTGCTGTGTTTTCACGTCACATTTTAGTATCGCCTCAGCTCGACTGGAGCCAAGGGGGTAAGCCAGAGATCGGACAGTGAAGCCGACCAAAGTGTGCATGGAGAGATTCATGTAGGCCCAAAAATGACGTCAAAACCCTGTGACACCCCGTCCCACATGAGAGATGTAACTGTATGTCGTACATTATAAACTCTCAGCAATCTGAAAAAACTATTTGGCCATCAGTGACGCTGCATTGAGGTTTGGCAGGTGAGCCTCGTAGTTAGGCTGATTAGACAGAGACGATCCGAGTCAGACAAACACTCTGAGCCATGAGACTTTTTGTTGGCGCAGCTATGCAGCTACCAGAATTATGGTGTTTCTACCGTTGTATTACATCATTAAACCACAGTTATACTGTGCGATCATGTGCAGGAGACACTGGTGCCAACAGGAAGTAGCCCTGTAGTAGTATGTCATTGATCCAAAACTGGCTTCACTGCTCTCCATTCAAATCAGCGGGGTGCATTCATTCAGTGATGTACTGTCTATGCTGATTCTGTTTTAATCTCTCCATCTTACTATTTATCCTTTTATAGTAAAGTTCAGATTGTATTCTAACTGCAGACAAAATAGCACAGTTCAACAGAGTAATAGCACTCACCAGCCATTCCAAAGCGAAGATATGACATCACTTCCTGTTTTTAGCGTTTTCGCAAACATTTGTTAGCTTATGTTTGGGACATTTTTTCTTGGATCTAAATTTCCTCTACAAACTTTAATCAGCTTGGTCCAGAGATTATCCGTGCCAAGTTTGGTGCAGATCAGACTTGCTGCTTCGGAGAAGTTACATAAAATAAAGTTAATAATAATAAAGTAAATAAATAATAAAGTTTTTCAGATTTCAAGATTTTTGGGGGGGGGTCTTGCAATCGCAGCCCCACTGATAACAATAACAACAACAAAAACAACAGCTGTTGACATTTTCAAAGGTCAGTCAGATGTTTCTGGACCAGTTTGAAGTCGCTGCTGTTTAACGGTTTCATCTTCAGACAGCAGATTAATCTCTTATTGGTTTTACATTCTGGCTGCGATGAACCAATTAATGTGTTTTTATAAAAGGCATCACTCCAGACATTGTGGATTCTTGGTCTGTCAGTCCAGCTGTGATGTCAGCACAACACAGAGGACGGACCAGTGGGCGTCCTGTCTGCTGACCAGGTTCTGAGTGTCTCCACCACCACTACACCTTCATTAACTTAGCAGCCATATCAGCGACAGCAGGACATCAAGGAGCAGTCTCTGCTGGGTCTTGTCCCTGAATGCCACCCCCCCAGGTGGGACTGGAGACTACAGAACAGCTGATGTACCTGAATAAGTCTCCCCCTTAAACTACTGAACCCTGCCCCCTTTGGCAGGGTTCAGTAGTTTAAGGAGCAGGTACCGTGTAACTCCTCCTTTAACCACGATGCAGCGCTCTGAAGGTGAGCAGCTGCACCTCAGCAGACCTTGGGTCTACCTGAAGTAGCTTTAGCCAGCCTGCTAACATGTTCTGTGGATCTCTCACCTTTAAAGAGTCCACCAGGTCTTCAACCAGCAGGAGCCTCCTGGTCTGACTGCTGAACCAGTTCAAGTGGATCAGAGACTGATCAGCCAGCTGCCGGACCACCTCCGAGGACACTGAGATGTCCCTCTCCAACAGGGCCCTGACAGGGGACAAAGGTTTCAGAGGACAGGGTTTCAGAGCCCTGTCTGCACATTAGAGCTTGTAAAGCTTTCCCTGTGCTAGATACCAAGACCACTACCAGGACCAGGACCAGCAGGGACTGTGTGAACAAACTGGACCTGCTGCTCAAAGTAAACTGTGTGAAATATCGGAAGACCAAAGGACAGAACTTTGTTTCCTGCTAATCAATCACCAGAACAAGAATCTATTGATCACTGACATCTTTACCTGCCGAAGACGCACTTCTCCTGCCGAGGACACGCTTCACGTGCCGAAAACGCGCTTCTCCTGCCGAGGACACGCTTCACGTGCCGAAAACGCGCTTCACCTGCCGAAGACACGCTTCACGTGCCGAAAACGCGATTCACCTGCCGAAGACGCGTTTCACGTGCCGAAAACGCGCTTCACCTGCCGAAGACGCGCTTCACGTGCCGAAGACACGCTTCACGTGCCGAAAACGCGCTTCACCTGCCGAAGACACGCTTCATCTGCCGAAAACGCGCTTCACC
>JAPMOB010223088.1:0-15856 GCA_029875015.1 Lepomis gibbosus | reverse complement strand
CTAATTAACACTAGTCTTAAATAGACTTGTGGCAGAACACAGCGCCACCCCATCCCAACACACAGAATGGCTCCAACACTAGTGTTTGGAAGGGAGACGAGGTGTGTGTTCTGCAGCTCAGTGTTTTTCCACCAGTGCTTTTGAGGGTGTGTTGGACTAATTGTTTGGCGAGCGTTATAACGCGCATTTTGCAAAACGAAAGAAAAGGCTGGACTACAAATGAGCAGTTTCAGGCAGTTGAGAGTAGTGTTTTCTGTTGGAGATGGGAACTCTCTTTGGGCTGGACTTTTGGCTGTTTCTCTTTGCAAACTTATTACATGCACAAAAAGGTATATAACTCAATAAAGGTGAGGGATAACCCAGAAAGCATAATACCTGCTCTTTAAGTGGCACACACAGTGACGTCAGACTCGACTTGAGACTAGTCCTCAAAAGAGGAAATTTTTACCGTTGGCTGCAAACAGGCAACAGTTGATCATGTAACATTACAGTTTTTTTAGTTATACCATTACACTAGGTTTGAGAATCTGGGAGATGTGCTGAATTACATTAGTTTATAAGCTGTCAGTAGTTGCAGACGCATTGTAAATTAGGCTATATGGTTGTGCTCTGTAAGTAAAAAACAGGTTACAGGTTTAATGTAATGTTACAGTTTTATTTAGTTAACGTTACACTGGGTTCTGAGAGTCAGCGTGGTGTGTTGACTTACAGTAGTTAATAAGCTGTCATTAATTGCATTGCACATTACCTGGCTGTGCTCTGTAAGTGAAAAACAGGTTACAGTTACAGAATTCCTTATAGCTATGCAGTTTTATAAGCTACCTGGATTCAACACAGAATGAGATACAACATTCATTCTAACCACGAAAGACTTGAGACTGACTTGGACTCTTGCTCAGACACTTGAGACTTGACTTGGACTCTAGCTCAAAGACTTTTAAGCATCTGTTACGACAGGACCCTGTAACATCACTCTTTGGGTGCCCAATTCTAGGCACAACTAACCACACCCCTCTGTGATGTTAGTTCTGTCAACCACTACAACCTCAAGGTCTAGTGGCTTGTCGCTATTAACATTAATTTTTTAGCCTGGGAACTTGACTTCTTCCCTCTCCCATAGTTTTGAGTTTTCTCGTCTCTCTCGTCTCTACTACTATCACTTTCTGCAGGTTTTTCTGCCTCTGGAGTGTGGAGTGTGGATCTGTGGTTGCGTTCTGCTTGCTGTTTATTATTGCTGTCTATATTATTAATATAATTTATTTTATTGATATTTCTATTATTACTTATACCATTACTATTATTTTGCATTTCTATCTGGATTCGTATTGTGCTACTGTGTGTTCTTTTCCCCACTATTTCCCTCTCTTTCTCCCCACCTCATCTCTCTTTTAACCCAACGGTTCAAGGCACTTGGCTGCCCATCCTGAGTCTAGATCTAGGATCGAGGACTGCCTCAACTTGCATGTGTTGCTCTGATTGGTTGTAGGTCTATCCAAGGCCCCTTGGAAATCAGAAGCAAAGTGAATGGCAATGCCAGGTTAAAGATATCAAGAAACTAAATGTAAATGTTATTATTCCACGAAAGGGAATGTACATTTGGACACAACTAACACATGCCCAGTTTCAATATTCTCTGAAATACTTTTTCATAAAGCATTATTTCTCTTTCAGTGACACTGTGGAAATGTTTGGTATCTGGGGAATTTCTCGTCATGTTCTTTGTCATTCACAGTAGCAAACATTTTGTCAGGACTCAATATTAAATCCTTAGAGTAGTTTGATATTATAAAAAATAAGTAGACACATGAACGCACACACAAACACAAAGACGAGGAGCTGGGCAAAGCTCAGCACCTTCCAAACAAGGTAAATGACAACAATCAAACAGCTCTACTGGGATGTGTGTGCTGTATGTGTGTACATATGTAGATTAGAGCAAATTTGCATGACAGTTTATAAATCATAAATTATGCATATTGAGGTGTGTCTCCTGCAGACCTCAAGTGATTCTTATCCTTTTCACCGTGACCGCAGAGAGTTTCATTAGCGCTCAGTTAGGTGACCATCTCTTGCTGTTTGTTTTGCTCACTTCATCACCAAGGGCCATTTAGCTTTCATCAGTGTGCTATTTCTCATTGCTTGGTTTTAATCAGACCATTGTGACCTCCAGTAACAATCTCTCTTACCGCTCATACTAACACATCCTCATACAACAACAAAAACATAACAAAACAGACAAAATAACCTGATTGCCAATTGTCCCAAAAAGTCATAGATTAGATTAGATTTTTTTATTAGCCACAAGACAGTGCTGGTGGAATTTGTTTTCAGTAGAGGATGTTTAAGCTCTACATCATGTGCATACATTACAAACAAATAAACAACACACTCCACAACATGCAAAATACAGGGGTAAATCACCATGCGTAGTGTATGAGAAGGCAACTAAATTGGAGGGAGGAGTCAGACTCCTGAGCACTATGGGGAAAAAGCTATTTGTGAAATGTTTGGTCTTGGTAGGGAGTGACCTGTAGCGCCTCCCTGAGGAAAGGAGCTGGGAGAGGTGGTGAGTAGGATGTGAGAGGTCGTAGATGATTTTCTTTGCTTGCTTTACAGTCTAATGTGTGTAGAGGGTATCATCTGAGGGCAGTGGTTTTCCTATGATCTTGGATGCTTTGTTGACACTCCACTGTAGTTTTCTCTTTGTTTGGTTTTCCATGCTACTATATCATACTGTGATTGATGATGTAATGATGGACTCCTTGATAGTGGAGTAGAACAGAAAAAGGAGTTGATCCTTCCGGAAGAAGTAGTCTTTGTTGAGCTCTTGCAATGATGTGTTCAGTGTTGGTTTTCCACTTCAAGTTATTGGTAATGTGTGTTCCTTGGAATTTAAAGGAGTCAGTGATGGTGATTGGGTTACCGTTTATTTGTATGGGTGTTTTGGGAAATGGCTGTGTTGAGCAAGTGACAGCTTGGTGCACCTCCATGCGGTACTGGGTTTCATCATTGTCTGAGATGACGCTTATAAAGGTTGTGTCGTCCGCATACTTTATTGTTCTCACTGAAGTGTCTGTGGATGTAAATTGGGCGGTGTAATAGGAGAAGAGCCAAGGAGAGAGAACACAGCCCTGAAGAGCTCCTGTACTCAGGGTGAGCGGGTTTGAGTTAATGTTATTAACCTTCACCCTCTGTGATCTATTCCACAGTAAGCTTCTTCTCCAGTGGCATATCGCTGGGTCAATATTGATGTCCAAGAGTGTGGTAGAGTTTTAATGGGTTAATAGTGTTAAAGGTGTAACTAAAGTCTATGAACAGGATGTGTGTTTAGGTGTTTGGTGATCCCAGGTGTTGGAGGGTTTGGTGGAGTGCTATGCTGATTGCATCCTCAATGGACTGGTTGGCTTGGTAGGCAAATTGATATCGGTCCATCAGAGAGGAAGTGCAGGATTTCAGGTATGCCAGAATGATTCATTCAAATGCTTTTGTAACCATAGATGTTAGGGCAACTTTTCTGAAGTCATTGAGGCAGGTGATCTTTGAGGACTTCGGCACATGAATGATCGTGGAGCATTTAAAACACTGTGATACTGTACATTGGCTTAATGACGTGTTAAATATGGTGGAAAATAGTGGCGCTAACTGAGCTGCACATTGGCTAGGCAAAGCAGGACTGATCCCATCCGCCCCTGCTGCTTTCCTGATGTTAAGCTTCTAAATGTAGCTCTCACCTCGTCCTCCCGGATGCAGATGAGTGGTGTTAGAATGGGGTCGGGGGCATGGTAGGTTTTCAAACCTTGCATTTAATTTGTCTGGGAGGCTGGGATCATTGGGATCATGTCCTTAGGATTTTTCCATATTGATCTTTAGCTGCTTGATGAGAGTTTTGCTCCAGTTTTGTTCCATAACTCTCCTTATTATCACACCAAACACACATCAAACACCAAGCATATAAATAAGCTTACATCAACATATACATCACTCTGTAATCACTGTACATGGCTGCAGTTATAAGCATCTGGTTATCTCTAATCACAACGTATCCTCGTGTCCAACCTCCCAGACCAAAGCTCCCACTGAGATCAGCAGTAAAGCTCACATCAGTCAAATCATTAGAATTAGCTGGATAAAAGTAACAACAAATGAGCCAATATACATGCTACATCAATGACAAACGCTGACTTACTTTTGCAGTTTTTTCCGTTTCTAGTCCAAAAATCCGCTTATTTGTTACTAAAAACATCTCTGCAACCATCTTGATTATTGCACAATACCTGGGAGCTGTGTGCCTGCCTTCTCTCACCTTTTTCTGCAGAGTGGAAGTGCTGCTTTGATGCCTCCCATCACTGTGGGATGTTCTGTTCTCAAGCTACAGGCCTGTAAAGTATGGGAGTGCTTTCGGTCACAGGAGTATTGATCAGTATTCACTGTTGTTATCAATATTTCAATGTTGTGTTATTTGGAACATGGTTGTATAGACATAAATAGTGTTTTAAAGATAACTCCTAATAAAAGACAACATTTAAAAATATGGTCTGGTATATTTTGAAAATATTGTATGATAACTGTTGTATTTTAGTTTATTTTCATCAAATTTACAGTTACAATTACATTCTTATGCATGGTTTTGATGGTTTGTTCCATTAAAATATAGCTTTTTTACCAGGCAAGGATGAAAACATCCTATTTTTGGTAATTGCATCTCCATTTAGTCTGTAATGGTAAAATAAAAATGTTAATCTACAATGGATTTATATTCCTTAGCTTCAAAATCAATTATGCATTTAGGCCAAATGGTTGAGGAGTTAATTCTGATTCATTTTGGGTATGTTATTTTAGGTGTTTTTCCTGGAAAAGGGTGGCAGTCCCCAAAAGGTTAATTTTATTTTTGTCTACTGTGTTATGGCAGAAAATTGTGTCCTCTTACATTTAATCTTTTAATCATGTTCTTTTACGTCCACATTTACTAGGGTTTAGATCAGAGCAGTGAGATCGTATTGGTGTTTTCCCCCTCTTGTTGTTCCTCTCCTCTCTTTGAATGTTGGTTCCCTTGCTCGAGGCCAGTCACTGGAGCTTCCCTAGGCAGCAGGTCTCTGGACCATCTGTTTATGTGTTTTAGTACTTGTCTGTTTATTCTCTTTTATTAATAATTTTTTAAAGACAACAGTTTGTTATAACTCAAATATTTGCTTAATCTCTCACCAACAATATAATTTCCACGACATACTGTATAAACACTGTTCTGAGCCCGGGTGCAGCCTGATTCCCTGATGCTCTGCTGTAGGTACACAGTTTTCCAGTTTTCCTGAGTAATTAGAGACTACTCACCTCAGATGTACAGTATTAACTCTTGAAAGTAAGATTTGAAACATGCTAATATTTACCCCTAAAAAAAGTAGCCTATATTTTAAATATGTAATTTAGTAAATTTTAAGCAATGTCCTGTTCTTGAAAGTCATAGTTGAATACTGCTTTTATATTTGCATTTGTACACATTTCTACACATTTGTAGTCATTGCCACTGATGAGTTGGTAATTATGCTACTTGTTTAGCCCACCCAGACTTTAGCAGTCCTGTGAACTGGGTGGCTACAAATCTCACAAGCTGGTGCTCTTATAGAGTGATGGATAGTTCCCACCTGTCAACGTGACATTTGTAATAGTCCCATCCTTTGTAAGAATGAGGGAGGGGAGGATTAAATGGAGGGTGAGAAATGGTGGAAGAGAGATGTTTTCTTTGGTTGTTTGTACCTCCATCTCCATATAAGCTGTAGGGAGCAAGGCAAGGGCACAGCAGACATGATTGACTTTGAAGAGTGAACAATAGATGCAAATTGCAAACCAACAGTTGTGTGCTTCCTGCGTAAATCTTTTTTTCTCTGTCTTTTATAGATGCAACAACATTCCAGTCACAGTCCAAGACACAAGCCAGCAACAATCCCATTTATCACAAAGGGTTTATCACCAGATTGAATAACATTTCAGTTTATTTTTCAAATATTTTTTTAACGTGGTAACATGTCAAGCTAAGTAAGCAGTTTGCCTCCTATACGTGCCTCCTGGCTACAAGTCCTGTATTACTTGAAAATTCAGAAATGGTGCTATCAGGTTAACATCAAAGTGCAAAAGAAAGACCCCAACCAGAAAAAAACACACTTAAACAAGTGATTCAAATGTTTTAATACTACTTACCAAACTACACTCAAGCATACTTCCCAAAACTGGCACATAAAAAAGGCAAGCATTTGTGCCCCTGACAAAAATACCATTTCACCAGCTAAATTTCATTCCAGCTCTGGCTTTGTTGTGGCAGTGGTTTTGACTTTGACTGCTGGAACATTTTTAATTTGTTTAAAGTCTAACGGAAATTAAATTGCAGGGTACAGTTACCAGGGCAAGTTTGTTTACTTTTTCTCTCTATGCCTCTACCAGGGTTCAGCCTGTCAGCTTAGTTGTCAATCAGACACAGTGACACACCCACCCAGAGGCTTGAGAGAAAAGCAACATTTCATATATATCCTGAAAGTAGCCATATTAGCAGTGTGACTCTATGGATGACAATGTTAGTCTGACTGTTCGATTTGCTCTTTGGTTCAGACTGAATGGATGGATTACCATGAAATCTGGTACAGAGGATGACCCCTACTGGCTTTCATGGTCCCCTAACATTTCATCTAACACCATCATCAGGTCAAAGTTCCAAAATCCTGTGAAGTATCTTAACGTCTACTAGATGATGGATTAACACAAAAATGTGGTACACACATTCACGGTCTCACGATGATGAATCATGATGACTCTGGGGATCCCCAACTTTTCGTCTTGCAAAAGACAACTGTGCCCCTAACCCCCCCTCCCCCCGCCCTAAACTTATTGTTGATGGCACATTTTGAGCCTTAGTAATGTATCACAAGCATTTATACAGGCATATATATTTGAACATATTATTTCACAGCTTTCAATAAAGCTTTATCTTATCCGTTTCTATGTATTTGGTAGATAATCATGCTGTAACTTTTTTAAAATACAGCTCCAGTAATGCTTTGGGGGAGGTAAAATCAAAGTACATTGTTGCTATGAATTCAGTGAAGCTGTGGGCTACAACTTGAGGCCATTTTTTATTCAGCCTATATTAGTTGACATTTTGGCAATTTGATACCATTAAAAGTATGCTAAATTAGTTTTTAGCAGTTACTGTTTGCAAAGTTTCCATGCAGACAAATATCCCTTGATTACTTTGATAATTCAGAAAACTTTAAAATGTGTTTTGGCAAGTTCAAGAATTATTCGGAGCCCCTTTTTTTGGACTGAGTGACAATGGAGTGGTAGACCTATGGTTATGAGAACTAGGAAGGAATTGAAAGAAAAAGTTGCATGTCAAAGCAGTCTCTATAAATACACTACTCTCCTTTCACGTGTTCCTCAAGTTCGGCTTGACGTGAGAGAATATTCATTTTTAGCTGCTGACTGAAGCAGGAAAGGGTGGAAAACAACTACTTTGTCCTTGTGGAGAGGTGTGTTTCTGCTTGCGTTGGCCAAAACCCTCTAAAGGAGAGTGTGTGTGTGTATGTGCACACGTGTGGCTGTGTGATAGCTGACTGAAGGGCGAGACACAGAGCAAGGCGAGGGAAGATTGAAGTGGTAATTGATGACTCTTGATTTGAGCTCCCCTTATAAATGGCATGGCATATTTAATCAGAGAAAAAGGCCACTGAGGGTATGTTCTTAAGTGAGTTTTGAGTAGATTCTTGAAATGTTGTAAAAAAAATAAAATGACTTGCGTGAATTTTTTATCAGCTAAGCCAAGACATCCTGAACAAAGGTGTGGGTCAAAATTTTTAATATGTCCACCAAAAGGAAAATAAATACTGTTTCAGAATTAGAATCAAAACACTCTGCAAACAGACTGCAATAAAGCATACTTGCACACCTCATCTGCTGAAGTGTTCTCATGTTTACTCCTCACAGTCTTTCTCATTATCAGTGGTGCTAACCATATAATCACTATGGTTTAGTGCTGTTGAACATGACCCAACATAATGTGTGTGCGCGCGCGTGTGTGTGTGTGTGTTGTGTGTGTTGACTATCTATGTGTGTGTGGCAGAACAACAAGGCCTTGGCTTAGTGTTTTAGCAGTGTGTTTGTGTGGGTCTAGGATACCATGTCCTAGCACAAAGCAAATAGGATTTTCTAGCATCTTTCTCTCACTGTTGTGTGTGTGTGTGTGTGTGTGTGTGTCTACAGAGAGAGAGTTTACTCTATATTGTGAGGCTTAGTTTCCCACTGTGGTCATCCAGATTGCCAGTCACCACAGCCTTATGTACGACATGCTAGATAAATCCTGTTTGCACGCACCCACGCATTCACACACACACACACACACACACACAACGCTCTGTGGGCCAAGAGATGTGGGCTAGCGGGTTCATCTTAACCACAGTGAACTCCAGTTTGTCCGAAATGAACAAGGAAGGCCATGCAGGGATAACAGCCTTGATCAGACTTCCATATTTCGCTAGTGTAATATCAAGCTTTATCTTTCATCCTTCTTATTCTGTTATGAATTAAACTTTTTTTTCTGTGAGCTGCAGAGGTCAGAATAATATCAGACTTGACACTGGCAATTACCTTTCACATGAACACTGGGTCAAAGCCAGCAGAAGATGCTAAGCTTATTTTTTTCAAGCTGAACAACAACAATCAATTTACTCTTTTACGTGGGTGCAAGTTCACATACTGTGTTCAAAATCAGTGTCTCTCAGCTCCTGTGGCTTATTTAAAAAGTTGGATTGATTTATTTTGGAGTCGAGTGCTGCTCATATCAAAAAGGCAATTAGCAGGCTCTTCTGTTGTTGCACCAAACAAAGATCCTCATCATTTTAATTTAATGAGCTAAGGCTGGCTAAGAATGAGAATAAATGTTGGAATTTAATAACAGTTTCCACTCTGTCTTGCTCTGTAGAAAAAGCTAAGGCTCCAGACTGGTGTTGTCACAGTGTTAGGTAGCATCCAAGGATATTATGGGAAAACAGACCCAGACAGACTCATTAGGAAATGTCCACACGGGCTGAGATATTTGATTCATGACAATTCTAATACACAAGCTGTGTAGATAAGATTTCACTTGAATAATGGATGAATAGAGCAGATCAGTGAGTTGTTCCTTTAAAGAGCAAGAAGCTAACCATGCTCTCCTGAAAAACAAAGAATACACAGAGGCATGACGCCCATAATGCAGAAGAGACATCTTAATTCGCTTCAAACTCAAAGGACAGTGTACTTGTAAAACCAAATATGCACACAGAAGGCCAAAGACTAAAAGTATCTTTACAGTCTGTGAAAGTTTGAGAAAAATCAAGCCCAAATTTGAAGTTTACATTTAGATTTCTTTGTTCAAAATGTCTTCAGTTGTATAGAACTAAAATGTGAATGGGTACCATACAATTGTTTATTCTCATCTCATGGAAACCCTTTCAAACAACACATGTTGAGACCAAGTGAGTGGATTACTAACGGACTTTTGTGTGCGCTTCTGGCCTATGCAAAAAAAAAACCCCAGCCAGTTAGCATTCGAACTAAGAGCTATAGTATTGTGGCACTAATGGAGCATTAGATTGGGGTTAAGCGCCTGAATGGGGAGTGGTCCACTTGCTCTGCCCCGGGGCTATGCATACAGGACCAGCGCTTAGCATTAGCATAATTGCTGGACACCGAAGCACAGCAGAAGGTACTGAGCAATCCCCATTCCAGCTCACCTAATTCACTCTGATTGAGCTTGGAGGACCAGTGCTGAACTCCATGAATGGCCCGGGGATGCGGAAAGAGGATGGATGGATCTCTTTGGTAAAGCGGTTACAGAGGACACAGAACCGCATGGATGAAGAAAAGCAGCACTGGTTCTGGACTCTACTGCAGCTAATGGTCACTTTAATTATTCAGTGATGAATTAAAATAAGTGAAGAAAGCAAATTAATTGGGCAACTGTATAGAAAACAATCATGTCTTCTACTGATAATTATCCTAA
The DNA here is from genome assembly GCA_029875015.1 of Lepomis gibbosus. Classification (NCBI taxonomy): domain Eukaryota; kingdom Metazoa; phylum Chordata; class Actinopteri; order Centrarchiformes; family Centrarchidae; genus Lepomis; species Lepomis gibbosus. Next base: position 5,832 of record JAPMOB010223088.1, on the reverse strand, counting down.
TAAAGATGAAACAAGTCTAACCCTCCTACTATCACAATGCTTGACAGAGAAAGAAAAATTGAGATCTCCACTTACATATGTGCCTGAGCACAATAGTTGGAAGCAATCTTTCTGTCTCTCTCCCTCCCTCTATCCTCCTCCTCTCCTCCTGGGATGGGTCCTATTTTGAATTTAATGAAAGAGGAGAATACACTACATTGCATAGGACTCAAATGGGACCCCGGAGAGGCCCAAACCAATTTATGTTGGACAATGGCAAAAACAAAACCAGAGATGTGTACAGTAGTGATGAAATGTAGGCAGATGGGAGAGTAAAAGTGTGTGAGAGAGGAGGCTGGAATGAGAAGAAGAGGTTTCATTCAGGAGAATTTGGCAATTGGGTGGCACTGAACAATAGTTTGAACAGTTTATAAAGGCCCAGCATTGTTAGGTTTTTTGATTTCTCTTTTGTCCACACTTGATTAGCACTGTAAGAATGCACAGGATAGATGTCAAATATGATGTGGAAGGTTTTCATGTGTGCTCCCTTGTTCTAAGTACTTACTATAATAAAAGTCATGCACAACTTATCTGAGTTTGCTCCAAGGCGCTTATGACAATGAGCTCTTCTCCTCCTTTGATGATGAATAAATGAGAGGTTAGCTGTGAAGTGGGATTGGTTTAACACGATGCCATGGAGCCCCATTTTCACAGAGCACCAGCCTCAATGAGCCTAAGACTCAGGGCCAGTGCCCTCTACACAGCTCCTGTGAGGGTTCCCTGAACCCAGACAAGCGTTTCCCCTCCCACCTAGCGCTATTGCTCCACTCCTCTCGCTTTGGATTTCTATTCAGCGTGTTTACCATGCCACCAGGCCTATTCAAACCCCAGTCGGCAGGTCTTCCAGATCCTTACAGAGCAACTGAACTCTCCCTAACCTACTAATCAGACCTCTCCTCCCTTTCAGCCCTTCAACATAAAGCCCCATCTTGACCACCATTTTGTAGGTCAGCCACTGTGGGCTTTGTGCAGGCCTTAGCACCACCAGAGAAAGATCCTCCTTCTATTGATGCATCTTGAGCAGCTCCGCAAACCACCCAGACACCTCCCCCTGCAGATGGAGGCATTCAAAGACATCCAGTTTATTAAGCTGTCACTGCGCATCTAAATCTGTTCCCTATTGCAATGGTACAGGCCTTTCCAGAGAGAGAGAGAAAGCCTTTGTGTGCCACCAAGGTATTCAAAGAGCTTTAAAAAAAATCACACACACTAAAACTAATGCAGACACACCGGTGAAATGAGATGCAAATCCGACGATTCACTTGGCAGTAAGAGTGGGCTTTTCTTTGTGTGTGTATGTGTGCATCTTGTGTTTGTGCATGTAACACTTGTTGTGTGTTTGTGTGTGTGTGTGCCTAATTCCTGTAGCATAGCCACAGTCTGTGCTGGCATAGCAGTGCCTGTACAGTTGAGCAGCCGTAACACAGTTGTTGGTATGAGGGCATTGTGTGACTGTGGCAGGGAGAGAAATTACTTAAGGAGCCAGGACAATGTCTTCGGTTAAACCCGGATACCGTGAGGGGAGACATCCACAGAGACACTTGGGCATAGGGGATGAGCCATATGGGATGAAAGAGAGGGGGAGAAGAGATGCAAAGAAAGAGCGAAGGCTAAACTGGATCCTGGTTAAGACTTCCAGCGTCTTTCTCTTCTTTAGACAATCAACACTCACAGATTGGATTTGCATGGCTAATGGGAGTGTTGGGCTGTTGTTTGTCAAGGGAGCTTCAGAATGGGTTGACCCTTGGGTTCCAGAAGTTCAAACTTTGACCCATCATGACAAGAATGGTACTGTAGCCCCTGCCTTCTAGGACAGTATTTTAATCTCTACACAAGCAAATGTAGTGACTTTAATGGCAGAGGAGCCTGGGAATTTCATCCAGCATGTACATTGTAGATTCCTGTGAATCGCTTGTGCATGTGCACACTATTTGAATCCACTGCAGGGATTTCTATACAGATATAATAAATTAGTGTAAATGCATTTAATGGCTATAGCAGAGAAAAGGCCAGCCATAAATAGTATCAACAAAAAGTCTTAAAGGAGCAATATGTAGTTTTTAAATGAAATTACTTATTAATAAATCACTTTTTTACTTCCCTTTTGTCAATGGGCTCTAACCTCACTAAGAAATTAACCGCAAGACTGTTTTCTCTGTTGCTTGGAACAGCCATTATTCTGCTTCTTATGTGAAGGAACCGGGTCGGGACGTAGCCTTTTGCCAACTACAGCCACCACACCGTAGCTAACGACAAATGACCGGCTCCCGGCACAGCAACACTCCAACATAAACTCCATGTAAGGATAAAAACAACAATATATTTTTATGTGCTGAAGCCCATCAGGCCAAAGAGAATCAGATGATGTAGGGTGAAAAAACAGTCAATTTCATAAAGGCTAATGTTAGCTCACAGGCTAACTCTGACCAGTTGCTAATGTTATTCTGTGCAAAATACTATAGTTGTAAAGTTATGGCGTTCAACATTACTCCACCAGCTAACACGATCCATATTACTATCCTGTGTAAAGGTATTATTTTAAAGTGTTGATTCTACACTGATAGAACGGATGCAACAGTAGAAAGCAAATGTGGAGCGATATGTTTAGCCTACAGTGATGCAGAGCAGGGCAGGGCAGCCAGCTCATTTATATTATTCAGTCTAGCTCACTAACACTTTCATTTATCATCCAATACATTAGCTGTTCTCCCATAACTCCACCTCCAGTGAATGACACACAAATAGTAATGTTAGTTACTGAAAAGCAGGCAGTTGAGCTAATGTTGATGTATCATGTCGGCTAAATGGAATCAATGTAACAATATCATGTGACAAGCATGGATTACTTCAACCTCAAGATGATAAAAATGTCACTGTAATGCTGCAGTAGGAATTTACCTGAGTTCCCAGCATGTTGTGTGAAGCTGTCTCCCGGTGAGTCTTTTTATAGCTGATTTCACACTGCTTCATTTTCGTGGGAGGATTGTGCCAATATACGTCTTGCTGCGTAAGCTGAAAGGTAACGTTACATAGCCAAGAAGGGGGTCAAATTTGATGTATCTCAGAGCCAGGAATGTTGGTAGTAATGGCCAGAACATGTCTGGGTGAATAGCCACAGCCACCAGTATGCTGGTGTTTCTGCGTTCTTACAGTAAAAGAGCACTGCTAGTGCTACCCCTTTAACCATTATCGCTTTAACTTTGCAATTTATAGGTGGCAAGAATAGCTTATTGGTTGGTAATTGCAAGGCTGGTTGGATTGCTGGAGAAAACACCATCCTGTTGAGTCCATTTTTTGCTAAATTAACAATAAGGTGGTCTTTTCATGCAGATGGTTTTCTGTGTGTGTGTGTGTGTGTGTGTGTGTTGGTGAGGAGTATATTTGGCTAAGGAGTGGAAATTTAAGGCTCAAGTGGTAAATGCTGGTATTAGGAAGGGAAATGACCACTGAACTGTTCAATAACGCCCTCCGTTGTTAATGACCACTACCCGGACTCAGACTGGGACATAGTCTAACACATATACACTCATACACCTGAAGAAACAAAACAGGAAGAGGAAATGAGCAAGTGATCCACTCCACCTTCTACTGTACATTCCCACAAAGATGTAAAGACTTTTCCAAACTTCCCTGTGGACTGGATTTAGGCTAGTGTAAAACTTGAGCAGGTTGTTTTGGATCCAAGACAACCTTTTTTACCCCCAAGGTTCTTTTTTGTGCACATGGGGAAGCCCATGCCTTGGCAAGCTATAAGAAAAAACATTCACTCTTGTGTGTTTTAATATCATTAATGGACGGGTTTGTATAAGTGCTGAAATATGACCCAATTAGCAAGTGCTGCACTTTTGTTATTATTTCTCCCTGAATTAATCTTATGGAAATGGGAGCTGAGAGAAAGGTAGATATTTCCCATGGCGTGGCTCTGTAAAATGGGTTGCACATGTATACTCTCAGCCCACTACTGCTCTCTCACATTGCCGATCTCTTTCTCTATTAGCTCCCACTCCTTTCTCATGTGGCTACACGCAACAGAGTGGGCCATGGTTGGTCATGGGCTAAACAAACAGTATTGCCTTTCTTCCTTGTATTTGTCGATTTAGTGTGGTAATAATTTAGGTGAGAGGACTGAGGAAACAGTGAGTCTGTATGAGTGTTACAGATGGTATTATCACATGAAAATAGGTATAATTGCACTCTGCTTATTGCACTGGTTAAGTAAACCTACAGTAGGGATCGAGTTGCACTGCATTGCCCTCCCTTGTGCATCACTGTGTGGTTAGATACTGTTTTAACTGAGATATAGGAGACAGTATAACTGGAAAGGAATTTGTCATACTTCAGTTTGACACAATTGGTTAGTGGTTAATAATACAGACAGTGATCAGCTGTTCAAATGTGTCAAAGTGGTTAATGAAGATAAGAGCAAAAGGAAATAAAGCGAATACATAAAGTACAATATTGCTTCTATTCACTGATGAAAAAATAATAAAACAAGAAACAATCTATAAAACCATGCCTATAAAACAGTTATTTATAATAACAGCCAGTAATGTGACAATTTAAGAACACGTGAAAGAAAACAGGTTTTTTTTTTTTTTTTACACTTTGTAGTCATTAAGTGTATATGGCAAGTGCACAGCATTCAAGGAAACAATAACTGTAATGGCCAATTAGGTATTGCTGTGCTGAATCACAACAAGATGACTAATGTGTTAGAAGTGCAAAAGAAATAGGCCAACAGCCCTGAGCTGCAAATACCTGACACATTAAAGCCTGGAGCAGATCCAGGTAAATCTTTCAATTACACAGAGTGAATACCACTCTGTTTCGAGTGCAAGATGGATAACTTAGAGAATGGGCTGTCAAAGAAGAAAGTACACTATAGATTTAATTAGAATAACACATCTGAATGGTTATAGTTGTTTGAACAAGGCTGCGTAGCAATGGACAGTTGGACAGCAAATCGATGCTTTGACCAGAAGGAAATGCTGGTTCGGACAAAATCGCTGAGAGAATAACTGAGATGTGAGATCTGTCTGGCACAACATGGTATCCAGCTCCTCCTCATGTTTTTTTGTTTTAGCATTGCCTTCTTTGTCCTTAAAATCATCAAACTTAAATCATGTTTATTGCGTGTCTATGTAGATAGCTTTCATGCAAGTTGTTAGTTGTTAGCTCTAAGCTGTATGGTAAGATAGTTCATGGCTACAAGAGCATGTGTTAGTTGTAACAACAAGAGTCTGTGTTAGTTGTAACAACAATGAAAACATTTAGTTGTATTTATATGTTTGCATTTCATTTCAGTATGTGTCTGACACAGTCAATAATATTATTTTTTATTATTCTGCTCAAATGTTAGTGTAAGACCTGTAGGCTACTCTGTGGGACCATGGCGCTTGCACGGGCCATATTACAGAAAGTTTCCTATCTTAAGTCTTAAGTTAAGATAGGAAGAGTCTAGATAGGATTTTTCTCAGTTTGGTATTACAGAAGCAAATCCTAACAAACTTTAGGAATCCTATCTTATCTTACTTCATCCGTCTTATCTCAAGGTTAGGAAATACTAAATACGCAATCCAACATCGGTTATCAACTTTTATGTCTGTTACCTAGCAACCGATGACGCTTTTCTCTCGTCGGCGAGCTAAACTGATTTTAATCGCTGTATTTTGTAGTTTTTTTAATGAAACATACACTGAAAATGGAGCAAAAGCAACAACTATCATTGAACTTCAATTAAGATGACTTTGTTGGTAACCACCGTCGAGAAATCCAAATCCACATAACGCTTAA
>JAPMOB010223082.1:0-27811 GCA_029875015.1 Lepomis gibbosus | reverse complement strand
CACACACCTACACACATGAAATAAACAGGCCCACAGGACAGCATCACTCTCTCTCTCTCTCTCTCTCGTAAATAGGACAACAGTCCAACCACTTCCTAGATTTTTAAGACTATACTGTGACTTAATTGTTGCCACATATTCTGCAGGGTTTTCTAAAAAGCATCCCGGTAAAGGCAGTTAATCATAAAATGTCTGTAATGTAAAAAGCATCTTTAATAATCTGTAGCTTTTCACAGATGAGCTTGGATGCACATATAAGATTTATGACATTTTACGGGGTTTTCACATTCCAAATGTCAAGCAATCATGCAGTATGCTCTCTGGAGTGGAAACGTGCACTTGAGCATCATCAGCTAAATGAGATTTGAGGAGATGTTTGAAGCAGATTTGTTGATTCTGACTCTCAGACAGAAGGCAACATGGTTTCAGGAAAAATGCGTGCCATAAATACCATAACATTACTATAGATTTGTTAAGATGTTCATAAGTTTCTCCCATCACCTCTCTTGCACTCGTCTTTTATTTTTTGGCATCATCATTGTCATGAAAGAAATGGCATCACAACATGCAACTTTATCAGAATACATGAGAAATTTATTCTAGTATTCATTTAAGCAAAGGAAGGTTGATGTTTATATAGAAATGTGGCCTAGGATACCACTCAATGTAATGGGAGAATTGTTTAAAACATTGTGCCTCCCCCTCATTCTGTTCCTTTTATGATGCAAAGTAACTGTGGAAAGTTTTATTCATATATCTGAATATTTCAGGATCAAATGGGCTCTATGTTTTTATAATTACGTTTATCGAGATCAAATGTAATTTAATTATTCAACTGTTCTTTTTCATATTCTGATTTGTTAGTATTTGGTTTAAATAACATGCAATCAGAATAATACCTTTGGGTTAGCACTATAGTAGCCATAATCAGTAGTATAGTTAACTCTGTGAAGGGTCGCGAGGGGGATGAGCCAATCCCAGCTGTCATTGGGCTAACCCTGGACAGGTCACTAGTTCGTCACAGGGCTAACTCATAGAAACAAACTATTCACACATGTTCACATCTAAGGGGAATTAAGAGTCACCAATTAACCTATGCATGTCTATAGACTATAAGAAGAAGCAGGAGAACATGCAAACTCCAAAAAAGAAAGGCTGTGTCCTTGCTCCACAGACCTTCCTGTTATGAGGCTAACCACTGCGCCACCATGCCACATCTTTGTGTCATCTTTGCGCCACCATGCCACATCTTTGTGTCATGTTGTGTCATGTGTCGTGTTAATTATTCTCATTTTTAGCACCACCTACCAGTTATTTTCTAGTACAGTAAAGAAGGTCACTTCAAGAGAGGTCACCTAACGAGATGGCCTCATTTGCAGCTGTCGCTTCTATTTCTTGGAGTGCAGTGGGGACGTACACGTTCAGGCTCCCAGAGCTTTCCACCAGGCATACATTAATTGTCTGTATTTGTATGGTAAATTGTCTGTATTTGTATAGTGCCTTTCTAGTCTCTCTGACCGCTCAAAGGCTTTACACTACGTCACACCTATCAGCAGAGACCCAACTGCTCATCAGAAACACAAATGAACTCATTCCCACACTTTCACACACTGATGGCACAGCCACCAGGAGCAATTTGGGGTTCCCAACTTTCCGGTTAGCGGACGACCTCTCTGCCCTGACCCAAAGCAGCCCACTTATGCCGCTTCAAAACCTCCGTAATTAAGGTCTATCTGATTTACATGTCCACTTCATAGAAATCTGCTGCTACTCCGCTGGAGAGGTAGCCTACAAGAAAACACACGCAGCTGTTGCTAAAGCTGCAATACAGTTATTCTCTGGGGACGGATAATTCACTGTTGATAAAATCACAAAAGGTTGAATGTGTAAAACTTTGTCAGTATTGAGCTACCAGTATATATTATTAGAATACATCCACATTTTGTCAAGTTCCTTACATTGTGGGAAGATGAAAATTAGAAACTTTATTTCTGAGTGGCACCCTAACGTGGCCTATCTGTGGCATGTAAGGAGTTAACTTTCTAATTAAAGTAGTCTGAGGCGTCGCTGATCGTGTTGTCTGAGAATTACAAAGCACTGGAACTTTTACAATTGCCATTTAAAGTGTGAGGCCATGGATGCATTTAATTAAATGGCAGTCAGGAAGTCATCACACTGATGTTTAATTTTTTTTTTCTTTTGTAGTCAAGGAGATGATGAGCAGAAACGGGAAAAAAGACACAAAACTCATTTGACAGGCCACTCCTTCCTCCTCCGTCCTGTTTTATTAAGAAACAATCAAGGGAACTTGCGATTTATGTAGGCGTTTAATACATGCATCACAGCTGTGAGTGTTTGCAGGGCTGATTTCATCCCTCTGATTGAACACTTGACTAATTTGATCACATTTAACTCAGACTTGCTTGTAAGGCTAATCATATTCATTAAACAGTGAGACTTTTTTTTTTATCTCAACACGACACAAGAATACATTAATGATGGGCATCCGTATACTGTAACACATGCTGCTTTGTGTGGTGTTTCCCCTTCCTCCATTCTTTAGTGTTTCTTTGTGGCCTCCATCCACACTCAGACCCACTCTCTCACAATGAACTAACTAAGCATGTGCACCAGCTGATATATTTAGTTCAATTCAAAATACTTTATTTGTCTTTGAAGGGGCAATTCAAGGCAAGTGAGCGTGCAAACAGAGCTGCACACAGACTATTACTTTACACACATAAAACACCTAAACCGAAATAAATTATATTTGTCAGTTTACTTTGAAATGTTTCTCTGTTATTAATTTCCAGGACGATCTCATTTGGCTTTTAAGGATATATTTTTCACCGCTGCTATTTTGTTGCTGACAAGACTGGATTATCAAAGCAGGTTACTTTCCTGTGGGGCCCAAACCCTGAGGGGTCCCAAAGTCTCCATGTTCAGTACATGGTAATTAGTATGTGGTCATCTGATTAATTGCAAAAGTGGACTTATGTCAACTAAAATAAAAATAGCTTTCCAGAAGCTCCTGCTTTTTTTATTTTTACCACAGTGGTGCATTCTCTTCTAGGGATGGCAGTGTCGTTCTGTCATTCTGATAAGCGTTTTAGAATTTTTTTTTAATTATTATTATTTTACAGCTATTCAAGATGCCGAGACAATGTGTCCTAATAACTTTTCGTGATCACCTGACCTATCCTGGAGCTCCACCGCGAGGTTGACTTTTGTGGTGTTAAGAAATATAAAACATCTCAATAACTATTGACTGGTTTGTTATGACATTTGGATGGACATTCATGTCAACTACAGGATGACTTTGGTGTCTCTGTTTTTGGTGAATAACTTTTGTGATCCACTGTCAGTTGATGTTACAATGCAATGTTGACAGTGTCTCGTTTGGCCTCAGCGCATAAAACCTTTGTTGTTGTTTTTTATTCTGATGCAGAGTTTGGGTTGCAGTCTACGTTATGCTGGGAGCCGTTTCTTTGGTGTTAGCGGACTCCTTTTTTTTTGTTTTTTTTGCTGTGGTGTTGTTGCTGTGTGTGCGGTTCAGAATCAACATGCAAGTGATCCGGAAGCGCACCTGATTTCTTCACATAGGATGCAGAACAGTGGCTGTTCCAAGAGACTGAGAAAGCAGGCGTGTGGTTCATTTTTTTGAAGTTACAACCTGTTAAAAAACATTAACAGACGAATATTTTGATAATTGTTTAAGTCATTTTTCACGCCAAAAATATTTAACGGTTCCAGCTTCACAAAAGAGAGTTTTTGCTGCTTTTCCTTTAAATAATTTTAATAATATTAATTCATTGTTAAAAATGTTCAGGTTTGGAATGGTGGATGGACAAAACATTTTTACAAACCAAACAATCAGTTGATTAATCAAGAAGATAATCATCAAATTTATCCTTAAAGAAATGAATCATTAATTGTAGTCCGATACAAAATAGTTAAAAATTAGCTCCACCTTAAACAACTACAACAATAAAATCCTGCTTTTCCCTGAATGCCTGAGTAATCATCTAATGGCATTAAAAGTTTTTATTTTGAATACTTTATGTGCATTTTAGTGTTCAGAATCAGAATTAGTGTCTTCTTGGGACTCTCCCATCATGTGGCCGATATCCAGTGCAACCCTGAACTGGACAAGCTCCTGAAGTGGCAACAATAACAATAACAAAGACATTAAACTCAGCATGGCCACTGCAGACCGTGTCATCTGTACATTTAACATTCATACTGTCCGAAGGTTATCGAGGCGGAAATGGCATACAGCCAAGAGCCAAGATTTTAATAATCATGCTGCAGAGGTGGCCACTTCTTTGCAGAGAGACACTTGCACCAAGGTCAGAGTCACGAGTGCTATGACCGTTACATAAATGGCTTTATAGAAAAAGAATTAATTCAGAATTTCAGGATGTCAAGGGCTACTTTTAACTCTCTGTTCAGAATTGCAGATCCTGTGACTGACTGCGGTCACATTGACACAAACGTGTGATTTGCTGTAGGATCACAAATTACGCAATTTAAATCATATTCTGTATGATTTCTTTTTCACTGTTACCTGTAACCTGAATACAGATAAATTAAAAGCACCTGGGAATGTTTTTCTTTCCTCCTTTTGATGATCGATCAGCATTCTTGAACAATACTGAACACGGTGTTGCTTAATTTCACCATCCGGACACAAAGAGGGAGATTGAGGGGAAATCTAAATGTTTCTCTTTGGGCTGCAGAACGCACACATGCAAACACACAGACTGACAGGATGAAGCAACTCTTTGATCCGTCTAAGACCAGAGAGAAGGATGAGAAGAGCAGCAGGTGATAAAGAACGGGAGAGTTACTCATCTAAAAAACAAACTTAAATTCAAGCCATGTCTTTCTGCTGGAAATGTTAAGTGACAGGAAGACCTTTACTCTTTCATTTAGCCAAACAGTTTTGACACATTGTTCCATGGTCCGTCACAAACGATCATTTCAGTTGTGATGAGGCTGGCACGAGTCATAAATCAGTTTTTATGAATGTTCCGTGTGTCTACAAGGAGCCCGCAGCCAGCCCTTGTGAATGTGTTAATCATCAGGTTATTAAGAGAGCAAGTTTAATTCCAAGCTCAAGGGACACTTAAAGCACTCCTGCCTTGCTGTCGCCTATTATTTATAACCATGCTCTTAGAATTAAAAGTCGCATACTATCCACATTATATATCAAACAATGTTTTAAGGGTGACTTTCCACTTTAGTACTGAGTCTTCATTTTTCCTTGAGCTCACTCTGACATGACATAAATTTATTTGCTCCTGGAGGGTGGACTTCTTTTCATGTGGTCAGCCTTTTTTTTCTGATTCCACAGCGGTCAAATATGAAAATCGAAACAAAAAGCATGCTAGCATTGTAGCTGATGGCTGATGGAGCCTGGAACAGAGGCGTATGGACCAAATTGAAAAATGTTTTAAAAGCGCAACATGTTTTCTAGCCTAACTCCCTTGGCTCTTTTTAACAAAGCTCATTAATGGCTGAAGAAAATATCTAATCATCTCTGTTGCAAATTAAGGCAAATTCTCAAAATTGTGAAATCCCCCAGACTGTGAAGTGTTTAATTAAACATGTGGTCCTCTAAAGGTAAGTACCAAGTCATTTTTTAGGTTTATTCTTTTTCAAAGAAAACATCTGCAACATTCAAGTGAAATGATGAAAAGCAGCTGCACAGCATGTCATATCTTAATAGATCCATGATATTCACATGAAAGAACTACCCTCAGTCCAATAGAGCACCTTAAATACTCGTTAGAATAATGCATGCTCTGATGAAATGAAAAGGTTTGTTTCACTCTTTAGCCACTTTGGACCACATTGGCTTTGAATGTTTTTTTTAACCTTATATACCAGCCAAGTCCCTTCTGATAGATAATTAATGATCCACGACTAGCTTTGCCAGAATGGGGCCATCTACACTGTGACTCTATCACATAAGACAGCGAAGGGCAAAGCCCAATAACATCGGTTGTGATATCAACGCAACGTGATTCATGTGTTTGCATGGCATTTTCCGATTCTGCATTGTTGTGAATACTGTGTACTGTGTATAATATATTTCATCTCAGCTTTATGGAGCTTTTTGTCCTCTTTTGTGTCATTATTTGGTTTTCTGGCCCGCAACCTCCGCACTCGTCAATCCCATTTCCTGTGGATGGAGGAAGCATTTTAGCCAAAATCTGTAGTAAACCCACTGTACACTACCTGCTCAGCACCAAGTGGAAAAGACAAAGTTAGCGAGAAGTGGGTGAAGAAATTAGAACATGTTACAGTTAAAGAGTCAGAGTTATTTCTAAGGAGTGGCTGGAGAATAAACAGAGCTAAATATTGTACACACATCCATCAGGTGACCAGAAACACGATTCATGCTAGGGGGCTCTGTGTCTCCTGAACACAGAGGTGGACATTAGAAGTTTTGAAGTAGATTTTCCGTTTGGCGACTAAATGTTGGAAGGCTACCACCACATTGGCGGGTAAATGTATTTTGTGTATGTACAATATTGCCATATAACACCTATTTCATGGTTCCCACCAACTGCCTGGCATTTGTTGTGTGTCACATTTAAATTGGTCCCCGCTGTATTCCGGGATCTAAAGTTGAGTAACACACAGATTAGAGGGTGATCATTGGTTGTTGTTTATGTTTATTTCATGTTACTTCTGTTTGATTGGCGTTGATTTGTAAGGGGGTGGGTGTTAGAGAACAGAAGTTGGGAGGGAAAGAGGGGAGATTGGAACGTTAACTGCTTTCATACAGAGATATTCGACTTCACCGGAACCAGCGGCGCAGAAAAAGGCCATTACATGTCAATACAACATTGGCTTTCCGGCTGTGGCTTTTCACTCAGACCTCGTTCCATGTCTGTTGATACCAATGTTTCCGGCTCAGAGGCACATGGATCTCCTCTCCAGCTCCGACCTTTCCTACAGCACAGCAAGCCGGCATATTGGCAGAAAATTATGCAGTGTGAAGGCAGCTTGTGTTAGGAGCTCCCAAAGTTGTGATGGGAGTGTTTTTAGCGGATTTAAGTTGAATGATGCTTCAATGCTTAATAAGCATCTTGTAAGTTTAGAAAACAATTTACTGTTATGTTTTAAGTACATTTAATAGCAATAATACAATTTAGCTTCAAATTTCACTTTGGCCTCTTCTTTAGGTTTATATTCGACATAGTGCCTTAGTATCTTAATTAAAAGGCCTTAAACAAAAAAGGCAATTTATTATTTTGGCCTGTAAAAAATTCACAGTTTTTTATCTAGCAGTCCCACTGGCAGGTGAGCCAAAAAGTTAACTGCCCAAAAAGAATAATCCCCTGATTTCACAGTTCCCCTCAGCTCTACAGAGCATTAAGCGCCTTTCAGTTCATTGTTTTGTATCTGTTATCAATGAAACAGCTCTGATGAACCCACAGTACTCTACCTGCCCAGCACCAAACAGCAGAAAGACACAGTTAGCACCTGGCTGATTAACATTGTTTGAGCGTTTAGCTACTAATGTCTTGCTGTGAGGCGACATTGCCAACCTCTGCACCACCGCGCCACCCCGCTATAACACTGTGTGCGATAATTTCAGATGCTGTGTTGTTAGCTTGCTCTGTTGCTCAAAGTGACCCAAAGAATCTGCTTAATCAATGCAGCTGGAAGTAATGGAATATATTCTTTTATATCCAGGGAAGAATATGCTCTCTTAATCCATGCTATGTAAAGAAAGAAGGGTGGTTGATTGAAAATTCTGTAAACATCCCAGAGACTTCCTTATTGACAACCACAGGGAATCATCAGCATATTAAGAAATACAGCATGTTATACATTTTTAAACTCTATCAAAATAGAGGAAACAGAAACAGAAATAAAAAGTGATACTATGAAAAGTCCCAGTGGGAGCCCTAGTCTCTCTACCGTCTTGTGTTATTTATTTCATTTCCACAATAAAGACGTGCATGTATTCTAGTCCTAAATACCGGGGGAAAAAAGCACTGCTGTCAGTTTTGAACTGTCTACCAAGCACGCATGTAGTCACATGCTGTAGTCAGCACAGACAACAAAAAAAAAGAACATGAATGGGGGGTCCTGCCACCATGTGCTGCATTCATTGATGCAAGAGAATCCATTAAAACTGGCCCATGGTATACTAGTACACGCTTTCTGCTCTCTCTGTCTTGGTCTCTCTTCTAGTCTCTGTGGTTGGTGAGTGCCTTCACCCAAAATGGCTATATATACCATATTATATGGTATATTTCCAAGAGAATCGGCGTGAAATTATATGAAATGACCTGTGTCCATTGCTCAAGTAATTGGTTTTGTCTTCAAAAGGCGCTCTCCCTGCTTCATCTTTATGTATTAGTTGCAGCTGGCGGCTAATGCTTCCTGCCACTCAGCTGTATTCTCAGGTGAGCGAATGAGTTTCTAAATCTGGCAAACATGTCCCACCTCCACTCGGAGAGGGGGGATTTTAAAAATGATGGACAACAAAGGAGATTAAAAATAAACAAACCTTGACGGTGAAAAATAAAAAATCTGGAGGGGGAGGGGGGACTGAATGCCTAAGAATGTTTGTTTCATTTATGGAAATCGTTCAAGGCCTATTTGGTTCCTCTCAACTGAAAAAGCCTCGCTATTCATTTCCTGCTGAACAAGCACTGATTATGCAATATCCTTGAATATCTGTGAATTCCAGGCGTTGAGTCCACATGTGGATTACAGCTACTGTGTCAATCACAGAATCTGCAATTACAGGTAGGACGGTTGTCGCCTAACAGAGCAATGGAAAACAGCTCTGCTTTGATCATGATGGCTGGGAAATAAATTATGCACATGCTACACATCAACTATTCCTCTTGTCCCTCCAACCTGTTGTGCTGTAGGAATTTCATGAACCAAAAAAAAAAAAACAATCTCACAGAAAACAATCTTGAAGTGCAGGATTTCACCAGCCAAGGCCTTCCATGTCAGCTGTAACACAGTGGCAAGGACAGAAAGCCATCTGCCAGAACCATCACAGCCCAACGCTGCAAACTTCTTTCACTTGTCAGTTGAAACTATTTTTCACTCCTGACATCTGTTTTCGCTTTCCATCTTGTCCACAAATTGAATCTCAGATCCTCCTCCCTCCCNGTTTTCTCACAGCAAAAAAAAAAACGAAAGACACACGTTGAATTCACAAACAAGCCTGAACCCACAGCACCCAGGGATGAATTTCTTGTCCTGTGGTGCAGCAAATTGTGTTTTTCCCCCCTCCCAGCTCGAGGATATATTGCCTATAATTAATAAACATGAAGCAGGGCGATTTCATTCTGACATCTGGGTTTACTTTCTTCATTATGATTTTTAATTTTAGATACTTGCTCTGAAATGTAGATAAATATCCACGTCCAGACACTGAGAGAAAAATGAGTGGACGGTGAATCTCATTCATATCAGAGGAAAAAACAATACGATGATCTGCTCATGTACTGTGAATTATATATTTCTTTCACACAGACAAACACTATACATCAAACTGGATATGCTGGCAGTTCTCGTCGTCTCGCTCACCTGTGCCTCCAGTCATTTCTTCCAGCACTGACACTGACTCACTCTGGAGTTAAAACTCAAAGACAGTCGGTGATGCACCTTGGCGCTCTCCATCTCTGAAACCCATTTGAGAAGCAAATAGAAAAACATAGCCAAAGCCACACATTGGATCGGACGGGATTAAGTTCCACATTGAGTGTTTCGATAGCTAATGAGATTTCATCATCTTGGGTGGGTAGCGGGATGGGTTAGGAGAAAGACAACAGTAGCCAAATGTCAACTTAAGATGTTGAATTAGCGCATTGAGGAAGTAGAAGTGGGGATAGGGACAGCTGTGGCGCCTAAGGATGGATGGGAAGTGCTGAAGCAGTTGACTGCAGCAACAGAAAAGGTGGAAAAAAGGACATCCCTCTTCACTGCTGTGTAAACCAGGCCGATGCAAATGACTTTATTACTCCTGGGAATGTAATTCATACAATCAGTTGACTGGTGAACCGATGAAGATGCTATTTATAATAAGTGAGAATGACATTACAATGTTGGATTGAGTACTCCCTGTGCGTTGTGCTCTCACTGAGGTGCAGCACATGGCCCCTGGATGGTCACATTAATAAAAAAAAATCACTTTTGTTTGCATGTTTGTAAATAGAAAACTGCATAAAAACTGATTTCTGTGCACCCTTGAATGAACATTTATGTCCTGGGCTTTCATTGTGACTCACAAGGCTTTACTTCGCTATGCAAAAAGGGAGCTCGTAGCAGACATACCACCCACTTTCACATCTCTTTGAGACTGTCATCCCAAACCAAAGACTATTTTCTTGCTGCCAGTCATGCATGGATAGTGCTTCAAGGTCTGTCAAGGTTGAAAGCAAAAGATGTAGCAGATGTAAGAAGCCTCTCTCACTTCTTTTTTTTTGGCTCAATGTGTATAACCTTGCAATCTCCTTTAATTTCAGAATTACAAATGGGCAGATCAGCATTGCACGCAGAACTCATGAAGCATTGAATTTGTCACACACTGCACACTTTGAGAAAAAGGTCACCGGATCAGTCTGTGATGTGCACAGATCTGAATCTTTATTATAAGTGACAGTGACATCAAGTTAAGTAATGAAAAAGTAATGACAAGCCCCGAAGCACAATATTCCTTCCCAGCGATGTCCCACATCACACAGAGGATCGATTTTAATGTAAGAACAGATTTTAGAGCATAAATATTCTCGCAAGCTTCAAACAGAAAGAAACGATCGCAAGAAAATGTAGGTCACACATGACAATCTTGCAAATGCAGATCATTAATTCATTATTGTGATGTAGAGGCAGCTTTTGCAGTTGTGTCTAAATGCATAATTAATCAGCAGCATTGAAGCACTGGAGGAAATTTCAACTAATGAGAGGCAAAGAATGTATGAACAGCATTGACATCAAATAGTGAAAAAGTGTGGGAAATTAGAAAGGTGAACATCACGTCTGCAGAGTGTGTAAATGTATTTTTCAAGGACTCTGGCAGTCACAATTTATTTGCAAGCCAAGGTCTTGCTTCATAGTCTTTTTCCAGTAAAAAAGGAAGTCAAGCAGCGTGACAACATTAAACAGTTCATGGGGATTGCTTTTCACACTTTTGGCTGAAGTATGCCGGTTTACAGAAATCCAACACAGTAAAAAAGAATAAAATACATTCTGTATCCCATCAAGAATGGCACTAAAATAAATATCTAACAGAAACAAGAAGAAAAAAAAAAGAATGTGATCGATAGTTTTGGATTGCTTTCTTATAGTATACACTTTATTGATCTGCTACCTCACACAATATTTGAATCTCTGGTTGGATCGGAGGGTAATGACGTCTGGTAGCATTTGTGTTATGACAAAGGGATCAAAGAGTCACATTAAAGCAGAGCACTGCTCCTGCTTTGCTGTGTATAGTAAAGAATGGATAAGCTCTTGTCTTTCCTCTGCTTGGCTCTAGTTTCACATGTTGCTGTTGCTGGTTCCCGGGAGACTGACAGACAGGGGTGAAATCCCGCTGTGAGAATATCCCCATCAACCCTTGGTGAGCTCCTGTGCTTCTCCTTCATCCAATCTACTGCCTCCCAACTACAGATGTGGGGAATTAAGAGATAAACAGAGTAGAAATAATCCAATTACCTCTAATGGGCATGTCCATGATGGAAGTATCTGAGGAGGAAGTGCCTTGAATCCTCCCAAAGCGCATTCTAATTACTGTAGCGGTGTAGTAGTGTTTACAGAAAGACACTTTCAAGGTTAGTTACAAAGTAAAGCATGCACCATTTTACATAGGAAGAAAGCTGCTTTTAAGCAGCTGCTCAGCTCTGAAAGTGCTGAAGTGGATTTTTAATTATCGTTTGTATCATAGCAGCATCTTTGCGTTGACTGTTGTGGCATTTTTGCACTGCATTTTCCAGAGAAGAGACTTGTCTTGATGGACCTAAGCTGCTCAGATTGGCTTAACTGATTTACAACAGAAAATGTATTATAGAAGATAGCAAAACTTCCAGCTAGCAATTCTGTGGGGCTATACTACTACACCATGACGCTTTGACCTAAATGCTAACATCAGCATGCTAACATGTGTTAGAAATTAGGTATTAAATTGCATCAACAATTACATGAAATTTTATAATAACTAATATAATTACAATTGTTTAATAATAAACATGATAACAAGCAAACTTTTAAAATGCTTGTTATGCTTTCTGAATGGATTGGATTGATAAGGACTGTACATGCGTGTTGCAAACAAAGATCAGGGTGGCCTTCCTGTAGTGAGCCGATTATCTTACTGCAGTGGCTTATTATAGAGTCAGTGCCAGTCAGGTGTGCTACCAGGGCCATGGCAGGTATCTTTTTGGGAAGTGGAATTAGGGTCTGTGTCCACCAAAGTGTTTTTTATCAGCTGGAAATGCCACCTGTTCTGGTGAATCGTTATTTGCTTGGTGGGAGTGACAGTGTCCTCACAGAATAAGCAGTAAGTACATCTGTAAGTGTATGGTGGTCCTCACCACAGTCATTAAAAAACAGGTCACAGTCTGTCAGTTCAAAACACACCCTAATATTGAAGTTTAATAAATCACTCTTCCAGTCAAAGCCCTGTCTCTGTATTTTCTCATTTGTGGGGAGGCAGTGAAGAATTGTGTTTCTGTAACGGTCTTTTGCTATGCTGTGTCGTGTTCTGATTGTGCATATGGAGGACCCAGTGTGTTCGCCTCAGAATTAGCTGCTCTGCGCTAACCTATTTTGTTACTTCTCTTAGCCTTCTTCCACTTCTGTGTTTGCATCCAAACAGTAAGCACTAATTTATATTACTTAATTACTTAACCAGGACATAAACAAACACAAGCTAAACATGAAAGTTGCAACGTGCTGGAACTGCAGTCTAGATATGATGTAATGCTATCTTGAAAAGGCAGCCAGCCATTGCTTCCAACAAAATGCCTGTGAAATTGACTCATTGGATAACTCGGACATCTGTGATGCTGCGGACAAGTCTGGACACTGTGAAACTCAAATGGGAATACAACCACCTTCTGAGTACACTGATTTACTTAACGAACCTAAAACCATGAATCGTATTGAATTGTGAGTTGAGTGCATCGTTACATCCCACACATTCTGGGTGAGTAAATTTCTAACATTTCACTCTCCAGCTAAGGATGCATGCAGTTCACTTCACAAGCCTCAAACACAAGTGAACTACACATTGTATTTGCTTACTGTGAACAACTTAAATAACCACCTTACTGTGCGATATGGAGTCTCCTTACACTCGTCAGCCAGTGAATGTGATGAAAAGCACAAAGGGAAGTCTATTGTGTTACTCCTTCTGCTGTTATCTGGGAATGTTCAGCCAAATTCTGGGCCTGACTCACTACAAAATACGTCTTCCCCATGTGACTTTAAAAATAAAACTGGACTTGAAATCATGCATTTTAAGTCTCCTGCCAAAAATAGACATGCTAAGACGGTTAATACAACAGACATGGACATTATAGTCATATCAGAAACCTAGTTAAAATCATCAAACCCAATTGTTGGCTTTTACAGTCCACCATCCGCCACAAAATAAACTACCTCCTCTCATGTGATGTACTATTTAACCGAAGTAATTCTCCTGGGCAACCTTCATTATGGTTGGCTCTCTCCCGCCTCTGATAATATTGTAGACCTCATTCTTTTAATGTCATTCTTTAAATCTCACAAAACATATTGACATTCCAACTCAAATCTATATGAGAGATCACAGCATGTCAGCACTGTTAATGTCACAGTACATGACTGCTTTTGCTTGTATAATGGCCTAAACACAAACCTTGATATGGGCAAACAGGCAAACAAAAAAACAATAATTCATGATCTGTAAAATATGTCAGTATCTGATGTGCTAGCAGTTAGGGTTAGCCTCCTTTGTTGTACTGTAACGTAGCAACTGTGGCGTTTCATACGGACGCTGAAGGGTACCTTTAGTGTTAAATAATTACACTTTGTCACATTGTCTGAAAGCGGCGGTAATGACGCACAGAGATGAGAGCGCGTTGGTAAATGTAGTACCTGTTATGGGTGATTAACTAAGAATTATTGCGTAGATGACAATAGGTGCTGATACAAAGAAGGTGGCAGTATTTAAATGAGGGTTTTGGGTGTTTTAATGGTTTCCGCTGTGTAGAGTCGGAAAAGAAAGTAGCCACTGCGTAAAAACCTTGATTTGTTTCATTCAGTGCGTCCCGAGTATGTGGAAATCATATGTACCTGCCCGTCCTGCCTAAGACTGCTCTAAGTACTTGACAGCACACCTGAAAAACTGCTTTGGGAAACCCCAGCAGAAACAGCTACAATATGCTGGCATGACCCAGACATGAGGACAGAATACGGTTCAAATAGGGACGATATTCAGCAAAGATGCTCACAAGTCTTTGAGCAAGAGTCGAAGTCAAGTCTCAAGTCTCTGAGCAAGAGTCCAAGTCAAGTCTCAAGTCTTTGAGCTAGAGTCGAAGTTGAGACTTGAGACTTGCTCAAGTCTCTTGTGCTTATAAGAAATGTTGTATCACCGGCTGCGTTCAATCCAGGTTGCTAATAAAACTGCATAGCTATAAGGAATTCTGTAACTGTAACCTGTTTTTCAATTACAGAGCACAACCATGTAATGTGCAATGCAATTATTAACGGCTTATTAAATACTGTAAGTCAACACAGCCTGCAGAATCTCAAACCAGAGTAATGTTATAACTGAATAAAACTGTAAGGTTACATGATCAACAATAAACCTGTAACCTCTTTTCAGCCAACGGCAATAATTAAGGTGATGGCAGCCAGCGACATGTAAATAATTACATTAATCGACCACCTCAAGTTTGGCAAGTAAACAAACCCTCATCTTTTCAAAACGAACGACATTCAGACTAAACCTCTCGTAGGTTGTAGCTGAAACAAGAAGCAAGCTAACGTTAGATGGCCAATGCTGAACTAAACATGTTTACTCACCACATGTTTGCGTTCTCTCTCGCTCTCTCATGTGTGGCTGTGCAGCAGATGCTACATGTTAGGTAGACAGGTTAATGCAGAAAGGGAATAATGGCAAGCTCATCAGAAGTTTCCTAAAAATAAACATTGTTCACAAGTCCCACGCTCTGAGTCGAGTCTGAAGTCTTTTGAGGACGAGTCTCAAGTCACTGTGTCTGCGACTTAAGTCTCACTCGAGTCTGAGTCTCTAACTTGAGTCCCCATCTCTGATAATCAGCTGTACACATTTGGTGCACAAGAGATTTTTTACTGCAGCAGGATGGCGTATGTGGGTTTGGCTGAAAATAAACTACAGTGCTGATGTTCTTTGAAATAAAAGACAATTCATCAAGTGCTCATGTGGCTCAATTATGTGTTTAATGCCAACTTTATCCTTTAAATTATGTTACACAAAGCTAACTCTAAAGATCTAGAAGGGAATTGTTTTATAAACTTCTCCTGGCTTTGATTGGTTGTTTTAACCTGGGAGTGGTGCATTCTTGCAAATGGCAGTAGGAGGAGCCAGAGGAACCAGATTTTGTCTGTATATAGTGGAAGGTCTAGCAAATATCACAAAAAGTTTTTTTAAAGAATTTCCTGTTGCAGCTTTATAGGAAAATGGTTCTAAAGTAAACAGTACTTCTGAGTAAGTTCTTCACATAGTGTTGTAATCCTTTGATTCCCATGCTGCTCAGATCTCCTTAGGTGGGAGGTGGTCAAGTTGACACACTGATCCAAACACATTATGAGCAGCAGCCATCAGTTAGCCCAATCCCCTGTGTAATGCTATTAGGACAGCATGAGTCACCCAGGGCGATGCACACATCATTAGCTCCTATGCAAATCTCCTGCAGGAAGGTAAGCAGAAATCAGGTAGGCCATCCTCCCTGAATACTTCCATTTAATTTTATTTATATAGCGCCAATTCACAATAACAGTCATCTCATAGAGCTTTTTACATAGAGCAGGTCTAGACCGTACTCTTTATGCTGTTATTAACAGAGACCCAACAATTCCCACCAAGTGCAAGCACTTGGCGACACAGGCAAGGAAAAACTTCCTTTTAAGAAGCGTCAAGTAGAATTATGGCTCAGGGTGTGCGGCCATCTGCCTCGGCTCATTGGGGTTGAGAGAGAGACTGAGAGAGAGAGACAGAGGGAAAGAGCGAAAGAGAGTGGGTAGGCGGAGGAGCCAACACAATATCCACACAAAGACAGACAGTAAAGGTAATAGTGGTACAGACAGAAAATTAATAATGGTACAGACATTTATAGCAATGTTAATGATAATAATAGTAATAGGACCATTGATAACAAATGCAGCAGCGGGTGTTAAGCAGGAACAGGGTAGCAGCAGGCAGCTTGCAACCACAGATCCAGACCTCACAGCTTCAGAGCCAGAAAGACCTGCAGAAAGTGTTAGGAGGAGAGAGGAGAGGTACGAGAAAGCAAAAGACTACGGGAAAGGTTAGAAGTCGAGTTAGTGACATGTGTAACGGGGTAGACCTGTATCAGCCAATTTTGAGTGCAGTGGTAGTGTGCGGGGTGAGTACTTAGAGTGAGTGTGCATTGGGTGGGTGTGGTCTTTCATTTGGGTTAATTGCATGGGTATGGACTAATGGCAGACAGGTGTGCCTGGGCGTGACCTCCATCTGCAAACTATTTAACCAGCCACACACTAGGCTCAAGAGTCTTCTGTTTGTCTCCTCTGTGTAGGTACAAAGTGATTTTGAGTGTCTTCTTCCCTTGGTATAGCTATGGTTATGTGGGCTGGTGGCAGTGTCTGTATGGGATGGTTTATAAATTGATGTTGTTAAACAGTCTTCTGTTTGTGTCCTGTGTGCAGTGTACGGGTGTGCTGAGGCTACTGATTCTTTGCCAGAGTGTGGTACACGGCTGGGTCGTGGTCTGGGTAGCTACCAATGCAGAGCCACCGCTACTTAGTAGAGTTACCAGAGGCCCAAAGCAGTGAGGCTACAACCGACCAGCCTGTGACCAACAGCAGACCCGTTGCTGTGGTGTTGGCTTTGCCCACGCAGGAAGACGAAGTTGAGCACACCCAGCCACGACGAACTGCATTTCCGTTTAACTGATAGTTTCCCCCATTTGAACTCGCTTTTTAACAATCTTAGCTTCAGCCTTGTTTTAACCCTTTGCATGTCTATTTTATACAAATAAATTTGGAGATTATATTTTGTATAGCGTGTTCTATTGTTACCTGCTTATTTTATACACTGGTTGGTCAATTGGGAACTTGTTTGGAGGTGTTACACATGCATTAATGATGAGAATGAGGTTGCATACAGAGTACATACTTAAGCCTACTCGTAAATGTGTAGATGGTTTCTGCCTCCTAAACCCAAACTGGAACCTGGTTCCCCAAAAGAGGTGCTTGATAGATGAAGGCTATGGCTTCCATTCTGCTTTTGGAAACTCTAGGAACCACAAGTAACCATGCATTCTGGGAGTGCAATGTTCTGGTCAAGTAGTTAGGATATTAAGGAAATGCAGTAAGCCTAGAAGTAACAAATGGTATATCTAGTTGTACAGCAGTCAGTATTGAGTAGTAGCTGTAACCTGGACAACCCAGCTGTATTCTAACCAAGCAGGAAGCTTCTGGTCAGTGATCTGATGCGAAAGCAAAGTTCCTGAAACCTGCATTCTATTGAACGGCTAGCAGGGGGCTGTGGTGTCCAGCAATAATGCTGTGATGATGTGTTGAGAAGAAACCCGCTTGACACTGTTCTTGATCATAGAAGTTTATTAATCTAAGAGTTCAGCATCAATTACAAACTCTGCAGCAGCTTGGAGAGTGACCCAGCCTTATGACAACTCTGTCTCTCTGAACATCAAACATAGCTTTTATAGGATATGTTTAGGCATCTGTTAGGTACCAGAAAAGGGTTCAAAGTCTGCAAAGTAAAAGGTCAACCCCATAGAAGGGTACAGTACTATTTAAAGTAACAAAACAAGGGGTTAGAAGTCAAATTCCATAAAGGGTTCAGTTCCTACATAACCATCACTCACTACTCTCCCCGTAGAAGGTCACTGACGACTGACGACTGTTTCAGTCGCTAATTTCATGTCTTCTTCAATACAATACCATAAAGCAGAGTATGCGTCAGGGCGGGATTATCTATGATTGTCTCGTATCCATGGCACTGTGTAGATTTAACTAGCACGGCTGAAAAAGCTTATTAGGAGTTGGCTGTTCACTTTCTTTGGTGAGAACATTTAGTTTTAAGACTGTTGTTCACAAAGTTATCAGCCCTGTTAAAATGACAGTTAAAGTGAATTACAGATGCACCAAGCTAAGCAAGCTAGCTAGCTCCGCACAAGGCCGTCAGCTCGACCGTCTCGTGCAAATATGGTCATGTCTGGTGCTGCTGGTTGCAAAAACTCACCATGGCAGCCCTTATTGGCCAAATATGATGCTTCAAAATGGCAGTATACAAACCAATGGGTGGTGTAAGTCTTATATACAGTCTATGATTCTAACGTTATTTCTAATATTGACATTACCTATGCTCTTTACATGCTTGCTATTAACTTACTTGAAGGTGGGTCAGTGACATTGATAGTGTTGGGTTGAGAACAGATAGACTAACTTGTCAGAGTTAACTTGAATGCATTAAATTTGGACGAAGATACTAACCATTCAACTAGAGAACACCGGCGCCGGCTGTGGCTTTTCGCACATTAATCAATACTTTCCAGCTCATTACCTTTCATACAGCGCAGCAAGCCGTCATATTGCCACAATAGTCCCGGAAAATAAGGCAGCATGAAAGTGGTTAATGTGTTTGTGAGAGAGAGAGGGAGCAAATGAGGGGAGGTGGGAGGGAATCTATGCACAGTGAAAAACAATTTTACCCATTTTAAATGGGAAAAAATCGAAAATAAATATGTGCCAGTCAGCGTTGATAGTGTGGCAGGCTGCCACAAATATATGTATATCAATGTATGGGAAACACTGCACTATCAAAAAGATGATCAATTTGGGAGGGACTGAAATTAGTGTAGGAGTCCTCCGTTACTTTGAGACATGATAATGAATAAAAAGCTGATGGAATCACTTCAA
The DNA here is from genome assembly GCA_029875015.1 of Lepomis gibbosus. Lineage (NCBI taxonomy): Eukaryota > Metazoa > Chordata > Actinopteri > Centrarchiformes > Centrarchidae > Lepomis > Lepomis gibbosus. Next base: position 8,659 of record JAPMOB010223082.1, on the reverse strand, counting down.
TAAATTTAGCTACAGCACTATCAGATAGACATCTAGTGTAACAGTGAGTCCGTTTATGAACACTTTGAGAGAAGTCAATTGAATTTAATAGTGAAATAACCGTAGTGCTAAGGCTATCATTCTCAACTACCACATGAATATTGAAATCGCCTACAATAATAACTTTTAAGGACTAAATTTGACAAAAACTCTGCAAATTCAGATATAATTTCAAAGTATGGACTAGGTAATTGGTACACTATAACAAATAGAATTGGCTGCAGTTTTGACTAAGACTAAGAACAAGGCTTTCAAATGAGTTATAATTTAGTTTAGGTTTAGAGTTCATTAGGCTCCACCTCCTCAGCCTGTGCCTCTAGGAATGTGAGTATTAATATGACTGGGGGAAGTGGATTCATTTAGGCAAACATCACCCAGTCAGGCTTCAGTAACACAAAATAAATCAATAATATGATCTGATATCAGTTCATTAAATGAGTCAATACGCTTACCACAGCATGTCTGCACTTTTTCATACTTTCACTTTTGAAGACAACTTCTTCACAAGGATGTCTCAATCTGTGTGTAGCTCCCCCAAACCCTTTCAAACAGTGTACAATAGATCTCAAAAAAATTCCAGATGCTACAAAAAGTTTCAACAAGAACAGTATAAATCTGTGAATAAAATACAAACCAAAACGACATTCTTTCTGCAGTTTTCAAACATTCAACTAAAGGACTTTAATCCTGCAAAAGCAAAATGTTTGTCATTGCTCCATTGTCTCCAAATACCTGCAGTCATGCCACTATTAAATGCTTTTCTCAAATACTTTTTCTTGTTATATTTGTGTTTAAAGGGATGAAAAGAGGATCAAGTGGAATAGTCTAATGACTATTTTTCCTGTGGTGTTTGTCCTCCAGAATCAGGTTTTCAACATGAGAAATAATGACTAGTGGATAAAGCAGAAAAGAGTTCAGACAGTGTTCCGCTACCAGGGACATGCTCACAAGACATTCATAACAGCCACACATTTAATTCTGTGCTGAAATGTTTCTCTTCAGTTATTTACTTTTTACATATACATCTAACCTTTTATGAAACAATGACTGCTTGAGTCTGGAAGGTGATTATGTACAATGTCAGTCAGTTATGATTTGGGGGTGAAGGGGGGAGACATATAATTAATTATTAACTTCCAAATGGACTGGATTGATCAAATTTTGATAAAGTCATTTCATGGGGGATGTGAAGCTCAAAACTAATTATCCACTGTTTTACAGGTGCAGTAGTAGCAACTGAGTGGGCTATAAGCCTATGACTTAAACAAAAGTTTAATTAACTTGGTTGTGATTTGCCAGTAAGCCCAGTCCTGGGAACACACACTCAGTACTCCTTCATAGACACCCAAATGACAGGCACACAGAAGGCAGAGACAGAGAGAGACAGACAGGATGGCTTGTAAAACCTTGAGTTGAACCTTGAACAATGAGTAATTTGAAATTATTTTAGTAATTTAATTGCCTAATAATTCTTCACAATTATATATTCTCCCAAGCAAGACAAAGCTCACTTTCCTTAGCTTAACAATCAGGTTTGAGGTTCAATTATATTTTGGATTGACTGAGAGCATTGTGTTTGTTACATAATAAAATTTATCCTGAGGAATATAATTTGCCTAATAATTGTGCACACAGTGTATGTATGTCATGGTATTTGTCATGGCAGTGGATTTCTCCAAAATCTCATAGCTCACCTTTCGGGTTAGGAACAGATTGTACTAAAAAGGCAAACACTATTTGTTGATCTGTAATGAGATGCAAATCTGCATGAAGGCTGTAAGTGCTGTCCGACCATCTACCACCCCACCCTCCACAAAGGACTCACCAGAACATTAATCAACCAATACAATGGGCAAGGATTAGCCAAAAAGGTGTCAGAAAATTCAACACCAAACTCACAGAGCAAATCTTAAAACTGGGTTTTTACTTTCATATTTTATTGTCAATGCAAGTTCGAAATGCTTGATTCACGTAGACTTCCAAGAGAAACAGAACTGCAATTATGGTAATTAGTATTAAGTAAATTTATATCATTTACATAATCATTTACTTAATGCATATATAAAGCCCCCCAACGTGTCTATATAAGTTTACCGTGAGTCCCCATTTTGCCTATGTTTCATTTTTCAATAGTGCTGACCTATTTTATACTTAACTTGTGTTTCAAATCTCACTTAAGTCCTCAAACATCCCTCTCCCTTTGCCATCAATCCAAAATAAGCTGAGCTCCAAATACGATTGAAGGAAAGTCAACAGAATCACAAAGCCTAAAAAAGTTTTTGTTTATTGTTTAGAATTCTTAAATATGCACTCCAAGTCCATATAAATTGAGACATATCACAATAAGAGCTTGATTATACTAGCTCATACCCCAAAATGGATATCCATATATCCATTTTACCATTGCCACCCACTGCTCTACAATTACGTGCCCCAATGTTATAAGTAACTAACATTTAACTATTTCAGCTGCAACTATTTCAAAAATCGTGTTTAGAAGCATTTTTCTGTAATTCCACAACATTGAATGAAATGGTATTAAGAGAACTGAATAACCAATTTAATGGCTGTTCATGGTAAATGTTATTTGTTACTAACTTCATCCAGTCTGAGTGTTACGACCCGTGAGGTCTGTGTGGTTGGTGTGTTGCTGTGGGCGTGTCTATCTTGTCTTTTTGCAGGTGTGTACCTTGTGTGCTGCTGAGCTGATCCTGCAGCTGTGGCTAATCAGCCATTAGTGGGCCTTTATAAGCAGAGCAAGGACAATGCTCTGGGTCTCACTCTTTGCCCCAGCCAGCTCGTATTAGGACTAACCTGTGTGTGCATTAGATTCCTGTGTGGAGTACTGTGTGTGTATCGCTGTGTGGAGTACTGTGTGTATCGCTGTGGAGTACTGTGTGTATCGCTGTGTGGTTACAGGAGTTTGACCGGCAGCGCCTCACCATCAACCCCACGAGGGAGTTCTAATTGCGGCATCTGTGGACGGCCAGTGTGGTGAGCGGCGGGCCATCTCCATGGGCTTCCCCAGCGCGGTGGGAGCCGTTGAGACTGTGTGGCCTTGTTTTCTGTTGTCTTTGCTAGCATATACTTTACATCGTCTCTTGTGTTATCAGAGATCGTTTTTTGTTCATTAATCGTTTTATTTTTGTTTTGTTTAATAAATACATATTAACTCGTTACACGTTTTGAGTCCTCCTTTAGTTTTTCCACCCGGTTTATTTCTTTTGTTCGTCCCACACCCCTAGACCAGCCGGGGACGTAACACTGAGATTGAACTCACAAATTTACTTTACTTAAAAAAAACTTTTATAAGAAAAAAAACTCTCTCTTTACTTGGCTCTGGTCCCAGTAAGTCAGATGGCCAGTACATCACTTTGTTTATGACCCACTAGAAATGTTGTACAGTGTCTGTATCTGCAGAAACACTGGCCTTTTCCTGTATTTTCTTATTATCTTACTTTGTTTGGGATATATCAGGGCGTCGACTTCTGGGCAGCGTGTAGGGTGGGAGGTCGGGAATCTACAAAAACGTAGAAAGCAGGGTACATCGCTGTCTCTGTCTCTCTCCTCTGCTCTGTCTGTGTCATATGTATCTCCCGCACTGGCCCAGTGTAAAGATGAACTGTGCAGTTCCCCTCAGCTCTACAGAGAATTTTAGAGTTGCTCAGGTCATTTTTCTGGTTTTTGGTCAGCTCCCAACCTTTCTGGTTACCACTCTCATCAGCCTCATTTCCAGCTGCAGCAGGGAGCTGTTTTGTGAAAAAAAAACTCTAATAAATCCTTGTACGCTAACACCAAACACAAACTGACAAACAATGAATCACCAATCACAGTCAGCAGGGGATGTCCTCACTGCTGAGCACCACTGCTTAGCCGTGATCGTAGCCTATGTTAGTCTTTGATAAAAGCTTATAAAATCTTGATAAAGGGTTGCAAAAACCACAGAAACTAATAATATGAGTACTGTTGCAAATTGAATTTGAATTTATTTCAGGATAACCCCTTGAGATGTATCATCTCATTTTCAAGTGGGTCCTGCAGCATACATGCATATACAGACACAAAAGTTAACCACACAGCACATATACACAAACACAAACACAATACAAACACAGAAATATATACAAAACAATAACTCGCTCACCTGCCCTTACCCCAACAATTAACATAGCACATATATTAAAAGTATATTGACAAATAATCAGCCGAGTGCATTAAACAACTAATACGTCATGTATCAATATGCCTAATGACAAAGTGTAACATGGAAATGTCCAAAGAAAATCAAGATAAAGAGAATGAAGACAAAGAAAGTCATGTTTCTATACATACTAATATACATGTTCTATATAAACCATTTATATGTAAAAGCATTGGTATTCCTAATAGCAAGAGAATGTATTTTTTAGAGAAGAAAAAAGTGACGATTTGAATAAGCCAAATGTGGAAATAGATCTCAAGAAAAGAGGAAGGTTATTCCAGTCTTAAGGGGGCTTATAATTGAAACGCTTTCCTACCAGCTACAGAAAATGACCTTGGTACCATAAAAAATGTTGGACATTGGAGGTGTCTAAGTGAGTATATCAAGCAATAAGGTATTAAGTGCTGTTTAAGGTATGCAGGACAATTGAAATACACACATTTAAAGATAAACAGACTCCAGTGGTAATCCCTTCGTGGTTTAGGTTGCAGCCAGTTTAGTGAGTCATACATATGACAATGATGAGTTTTAAATGGACAGTTTAGTGTAAATCTGCAAAGGGAATTTAGTACAACACTGAGAGGTCTGAGATTGGACTCAAAGGTATTAGTGTAGACTATGTCTGCATAATCAATGATTGGTATTACCAGTTGAGAAATAATTTTTTTTCTGACTTGAGTTGAAAAACAATTGATTGATCTGTACAGAGTGTTAAGACATCCATATACTTTCCTAATGATATTATCAATGTGCATCATAAAGGTAAGGTTGGAGTCAAGCCAAAGGCCTAAATATTTAAATTCCTCCACATTCTGCATAAGGGATCCATCTAAAAACTTTATTTCAAAACAATAAGCCCAACAGCGATTTTGTATTGTGGAAAACACCATGCAGCAGGATTTCTTCATCTTCAACGGAAGTTTATTAATAAACAGCCACTATTGTACTTTATCACAGTCAGATTGAAGAGTTCCTTGAACTTGCAGCAAATCCCGTTCAGAGCTCTAAATTACAATGAGAACTTGTGCCAGGTCATTGATAAAGATCGAGAAAAGTAAGGGTCTGACTGGAATCCTTGGTAAAATATTTATAAAATAAATGACAGATTACACATTTGTATAGGCTATTTTTACCAAAGTTACCTACCCGGAGTGTCCAGAAGTAGCCTACAAGGTACCAAGTGCTCAGAGATATGGCCATGGTCAGGGAGGCTGAAACACGACCACCACTGCCCATCAAAATTGGGCAAACAAAGACCTGAAGACAGATTTTAAGGTTTTAAGGCCGACGAAATGAAAGTGACTCTTGATGGACCACATGGATGGGCCCCTAGCTGGATCACTGATAGACACAGGGCACCACTTCAACTTAGGCGCCACCAAGGTGAAGGAGGACTGTTATGGGCTGCTATCATTAAGGATGAGATAGTTGGACCTTTTAGGGCTGAAGATGGACTGAAACTTAACTCCCAAACCTACTGCCAGTTTCTGGAAGATACTTTCTGCAAGCAGTGGCACAGGAAGAAGCCCTCACTTTTCAAGAGGGCAATGATCTTTATGCAGGACCATGATCCATGAAATGCATCCAAGTACTCCACTGCTTGGTTAGCCTGTAAGATCCTCATAGATGCCCGAATCATGACCTGGCCTCTTTCCTTACCTGACTTGAATCCTTTTGAGAACCTGTGGGCCCTTCTCAAAAGTGAGATTTACAGTCAGAAGACAATACAGCGATTGGGAGGCTGGTTGCTGCTTCAGTAAAAACTTAGAAACTGATGGATACAAGGCTGGCTATTTTAGTCATTACATATTTTTGAAAGGCACAAAATTTCATTTAATTGTCACTTTGTATTGTTACACTTACTCTAAAAAATAAGAACAATGAGTAATTTGATATTATTTTAGTAATTTAGTTGCCTAATAATTTTTCACAATATATTATATATTCTCCCGAGCAAGACAAACCTCCCTTTTAATTAACTTAACATTCAGGTTTGAGGTTCAATTATATTTTGGATTGACTGAGAGCATTGTGTTTTATCCTGAGGAATATAATTTGCCTAATACTTGTGCACACAGTGTATGTATGTCATGGTATTTGTCATGGGAGTGGATTTCTCCAGAATCTCATACCTCACCTTTAGGGTTAGGAACAGATTGTATTAAAAAGGCAAACACTGTTTGTTGATCTGTAATGGGATGTAAATCTGCATGAAGGCTGGATGCACTGTCCGACCATCTACCACCCCACCCTCCACAAAGGACACACCAGAACATGAATCAACCAATACAATGGGCAAGGATTAGCCAAAAAGGTGTTAGAAAATTCAACACCAAACTTACCGAGCAAATCTTAACAGTGAGTTTTTACTTTCATATTTTACATGTACTGATGAGGACACACCTTTTATTTGACAAGAAAATGACTGGATTAAATTCATATATATAGTGAATATAAAACTTCTTTCCTCAACATGCTGACTTTTCTTCAGGCGCAATCATGACACGATCAGAGATCTGTCTTGTCTAGTTTACATGTGGAATGAATAATATTTAAATTGAGATACCATAACTTAATTTATTGTTACTCAACTAACATCTCTGTGTTTAGTGAATTCATTACTCATTCATGTTTCCTCTGGTTTTTAATCCATTTGTCTGCTCTTTTCATATTTTAGCCCTCTTGAGCGTTGTCATAAATTGAGTGTTGTGATTCGTCAGTGTGGGGGCTGCAAAGATAAAAAGACAAGCCAGAAAAACCCTGGCGAATCATGATGAAATGAAAAGTTTTCAAGTGCACTGAGAGGACTGAAAGCTTTTTCTATGCAGTCTTGTCATGTTCCGGGGAAGAAGAACTAAATTAAATACTGAAAAGGCCTTCCCCTTAAAACAGTCGCTGTCTGTAAAAATTAAAGCTTTGCTCTCTCAATGCCTCTCCCGAAAGAAGACACACTTCAAATTAAATAGGACACAAACATGGCAGCCGGGACAAAAAGGTGCCTCCAGTGTGTCAAATGCCAAATGAAATGCCAGAATGAGTTTCTCAATTGATATGTAGGCCATGCAACCTTTGTCTTAACGCTCCATGTCAGTCACACAATACAGTATAAGGTACAGTACATTACTGGAGCTGCTGCAACAGAGATGCCACATATTTAATTCAATGGAGCCATTTAAGAGCAATGTATGAGCTCTTTTGAATGTTAATAGTGTAGATACACACAGTGCTGAGACCCATCCTCAGGTCTCAGCATGAGGCCCACACGCTCCCAGTGCAGGCCTCCCAAGTGTACATGTCAAACACACTTTGAAGTTCTTTGCGATTTAGCAAAAGAGCCTGTTAGTACCTCAGCAACACTGCTGCACTCCGTCGAAGAAGTGGAGAGTCTGAAAGGAAAACAGGCTGGGGGGTGGGGGGATGAGACTTGGGTGGAGGGGATTGGAGGTTGAAGGTGCATCTGGTCCCAGAATCCCCACATGGATGTTTTGGTATGTTTGATCTTCAGGTGTGTGTGTGTGTGTGTGTGTGTGTGTGTGTGTCCTGTTGTTTTTGTTTTGTTCTGTGTAAGCTTGCTTTCGACATTCTGTCTACTGTCAAAATAGTGGTGTGAGATAACTAGCGAGATATTTTCATTTTGACCTACAAATGTAAAAATAAAGTATGTCACACAAGATGGTGATGGTAATGTCACAGTCTATCAAGCCTACAGTCCATGTGTAGATGGAGTCCATCACTTTGGACCGTAGCAAAGAGTAGCTGTTTATAATAATGGTACCCAGATAATAATAATAATAATAATAATAATAATAATAATAATAATAATAATAATAATAATAATAATAATAATAATAATAATAATAATAATAATAATAATAATAATAATAATAATAATAATAATAATAATAATAATAATAATAATAATAATAATAATAATACAGCAGACCTGTGCCTGAGTATCTCAAGGTACATGCAGGTGTGTAGGGGACTAAAAGGTCAGAAATATAACAAGGTGAGAGGCAGTGAAGAGCTTTAAAAGTGATCAATAAAATTTTAAATTCAATTCTAAAGCATACTGGGAGCCAGTGTAATGAAGCTAGAACAGGAGTAATGTGGTCATATTTCTGGTTACAAGCCTGGCAGCTGAGTTCTGGACAGTCTGGAGTCGATCAGCAGATTTTTGGGTTAGACAAGTGAAAAGGCTGTTGCAGTAATCCAGGCGTGATGAGATGAAGGCATGTAAAATGGCCTCTGTGTCCTTAAAAGTTAACATAGATGGAATTTTCTCTATATTTCTAAGTTGATAAAAACATGATTGAACAAACTTTGTGGTGTGCTGCTTGAAATTTAAATTACTATCAAACCAAACACCAAGGTTCTTTGCAACAGGCTTAATGTGATTTACTAGGGAACCAGCAGATG
>JAPMOB010223080.1:0-10810 GCA_029875015.1 Lepomis gibbosus | reverse complement strand
ACACACACACACTTGGCCTTTTTAGATATTCAGATGTTTCATTCAGCTGTTGCCATGAGGGACACAGGAGGTACGGTGGGAGGGGATCAAACACAGTGATGAGTGTGGTTTTGAGAGTGGATTGGTGAATTCAAAGGAGCGCTCTTCACAGGGTGAGCTCCTTCTGTACGCCCCACAGGGTCTCAGCGCTCTTCACCAGCTGTTTCTGCTCTTCGTCCTTCAGTGTCATGTGAATCACATCTGTCAGGCCGTTGTTTCCCAGGACACAAGGGATGCTCAGGAAGACCTCGTCCTTCACTCCATGCATACCCTGTCCGATGAAGGGAGCACCACAAGGTCGGCGGATCATTTCAGAATATTTGAGGAATGTACAGTATTGTTTGTGCTAATTAATCAATACAATGAATTTAATCATGTAGGATTTGCAAAAACGTTTATGGCTTGCTCCCAATCTCACCTGGACCAGTGTGGACACAGGGTGCACTTTGTGCAGGTTCTTCATGATGCTTTCCACCAGGTCAGCCACAGACATGCCAATGGCCCAGGAAGTGTAGCCCTTCAGCTTGATAACCTCATACGCTCTGCAGTGCACACACACACATAAGGAAAACAATTTAAAGTTAAGTGATGAGAAAATCAAGCGGTCAATCTGCTTTGGTATTTGAGACTGTTTACTCCAGCTATTTTGTTTTCCTCTAAGATCCCTTGTTTAAGGCTGAACATTCATGACCATGAAAGAAGCACAAATCTTGCATGTTTGTTAAATATCTAATGCTGTTGTGTGTGTGGGGGGGCAGAGCAACAGAATAGTTTCACTAACAGTTGCACAGTATGGGTCATGTGACATGCCAGAATGAAACCAAATTCTTCAACAGTCAAAAGGTTCCAGGTATTTTTGTGCCTTCTCACCTTAGTCGGCCACAAGTTTGTCACTGTCACTTCCAAGACACTGCTGTGCCAGATGTATGCATGTATACAGAGTCCCAAACTAATAAAATCGGGTCCATGTCAGTTAGCTGACTAAACTTCGGATGAAGGTAGAGCACCATTACCTCAAATTCATTACTAAATGTGGATAATACACTACAGTTTCTTAAGTATGCCTTCAAAATAAAATGTCTATTTAAAAATAAGGCCTCTCACCAATACTGGCCATGCAGATGGAAAACAGCACACCTTTGCTGATTTATTCTCTATTGAGACATCCATTGTGTACATTTACCACTTGTCTTTGTCCCTCTTTTGAAAGCTTTTATTTCATACCCGAAACCTTTGCAAACATCTTTGATAAATCAACTATTGTGTTGTACATGGTTGACCTCCCTGAACACCTAGCTTTTGTGAGATCAGTCAAGTTGACTGGCTGACATAATGGTACAATAGCAAAGTTTATACAGTAAACTGTTGCATCACACTTTTAAAGGAATGACACATTTATAATGCCAATAGGCATAAGTAACACATATATCAATGTTAATTAGATGGATAGGTAATTTAAAGTCAATAATTTAAGGCAAAACTGTCTACTCAGGAATGAGACTTGTAATTCATTAATGCACACCCAGGAGTGTAAGTGAGGCCATGAGCACTACTGTGCAGTATTGTGTTAAAGGCAGTAGCATAGCTTTTTCTGTTTGCACTGGCTGCCAGGCTCTAGTGAGTATTGCTTGCCTTTTGGCTCTCAGTACTGGTCAAATTCCTTAAAAAAGGGCTCATCAGCGCCACTGGATTCAATTGTGCCTGTTGGGCTTTTGGAATCTTTATGTTAATAGGCTAAGGTGACTAGGCCATTAAACCCTAAAGATCAGTCTGAACAAAACATTATTTATTTTTCCCACCTCAGTGCTGGACAGATGGCCTGCAAGCACATGGCAGATTGCTTTGTAGATTAAGTTGTACAAGTGTGCGAGAGAAAAATGTCGTTTGCAGGGTAGTTCAGGGAGACTTTTCAGGTCATTGGCAGATTACTGGAAAATCATTTGAACTCACCCATCAACCACCAGCTTATGAACCTCCTTCCATTTCTCACTGTCCCCCTCAGCCCCCATTTGTGGGTTAAGGCCCTGCAGAGAAACCCCAGCAACATTCACACCGCTCCACACAGGCACTATGAGAAACAGAAATATAACAGTGATAAATTACTTCATCTTAAATACAAAGTGTATACAGAAAGGCAACCTAAAACACCAACCAACAAGTTTTCCACAGACCAACAAACTGGTATAGTGGAAAGCTGGTAGAGATTTTATTTTTAGTCAGAGCTGCATACCACTGGAGTCTCCATGCTCTCCAATGATCCAGCCGTGGCAGCTGGAAGGGTGGAGGTGGAGCTTCTCTCCCATGATGTGGCGGAAACGGGCAGAGTCCAGGTTGGTGCCAGAGCCAATGACGCGGTGACGAGGGAAACCACTCAGCTTCCAGGCCACGTAGGTCAGGATGTCCACTGAAAGTAAAGAATGAAAGGGGACGACTCTTAAAAATGATGATCCTTGGATCTCTGCTGTACGAGGTGCTGGATCATAGTTTAGACATAGTTTTCTCCACTACCACCTCAACACTATTTAATGCCACGCCACACCTTCTCTCCTCACATTTCCCTCCTCCCTCATTCACACCCCCCAGTCTGTCTAACCTGGGTTAGAAACCACCATCAGGATGCAGTTGGGGCTGTACTTGACGATGTTTGGGATGATGAACTTGAAGATGTTGACGTTGCGCTGCACCAGGTTAAGACGGCTCTCGCCCTCCTGCTGACGGGCACCAGCTGTCACCACCACCACTTTGGAATTAGCTGTCACACTGTAGTCTGACAAATTGACAGACGAGGTCATGTTCTGTACCGTTTTAGTAACTGCACTGTTTCAGTTATGGTCAGTTAATATGGGTCAGGTGACATAACAGAACAAAAATTTTTTGAAGAGTCAAAGTTTGCAGTTAATTTTTTGTGTGTTCTCACCTTTGTCGCCCACAATCTTGTGGGTCTTGAGGAAGAGGGATCCATGCTGCAGGTCCATGACCTCACCCTTCAACTTGTCCTCCATCACGTCAACCAGGGCCAGCTCATCACACAAGTCCTAATTACATAACATCTTATCATACATCTTGACAATTCACTATATGCTTTATACAGTGTATCTTACAGCAAATCTATGTGGATATAGCTACAGTGGGGCTTACTTCAAGTGGCTGTGTTGTTTCCAGTAAATAACGTGGATATAGAAGTGAGGAACAACCTCATTCATCTCTGCCTTGGCTATTCAGCAGCGCTGTTAATTGTAAGACCTGTGATCTGGTTTCTCTTAGCCTTTTTGTTAAATTTTTAATTTCTCCTAAGCATTAAAGAAGTTGATTTCACTACTCAGCCCACCCTCAGTCGGTTTGACTACATTCCTTGGAGGTTTCTCATTTCAGAGACTATTTTGCGATTCCATTTGTAGTGGAACCATTTGTAGTGGATAGTTGTGCTATCCTTACTTATTCACATCTAAGCTGATACTTTTTTTTCTAAGTTTAGATAAAGCCCCTTATAGCCACCAGTGAGTTCACTTTTCTCTTGTACTTGCTACTGTAATAACTGTACTATCACCAATTTACCTTTTACGCTGTCATCTCTCTACTTCCACCTACTTTCTATTTACTCATTTCAGCACTCAACACACATAACACTGAGGTCTTTCTCTTCAATTCACTTCACGCCTCCAGTCGTTCTGTCTCACCTTGAGCAGTATGCTGATGGCAGAGGCCATGCCCACCATGCCGACACCGACCACTGTCACCTTGTTCCTGCTGCCAACAGGCTCCTCCTTCATCACATGGCCAATCAGCTTCTCCTTTGTGGACATCTGTGGACAGTAAAGGGGCATGGGATCAGGGCAAGGGATAGACAAAGTCATGTGAGTGACATTGAGGCCAAGTGGAGAAAGCAATAGGAGGGTGGAGGGGGGATAGAGGTGTTAGGTAAGTGGGCAAGGATAAGAGGGAAGGGGAGGGTGAGAGTTGAAAGAGCGAGACAGTAATGTAGTGCTGCATAATTTATGGGACAGTTTGAATGTGTTGTCAATAGGTCCACAAGAGGGGTGTACGTGACTGCTTTCTCATCTGACAATGGCTGAGACAAACTTGGATTTCTCATTTAATCTCAGCTGCAGAATTGAAAGTGTGTCCTTTTCATAACTTCAGAAACTTGACCTCTAACAACCACAACTTCCAGTTTGTACTCTTTGTTTACCACTCTTCATCACATGTACTTCCATAAATGGTTTGTGGACAGTAATTATTGCTTCACAATGCCTCTCTGGGTCTCCATGGCAACAACTACTGGCTGCAGCCTGTGTGCCTGCAGCACTGACTATCCCCAGCTGACGTCAGACACACACACACACACACTTAATGTTTCCTGGTTGGGTAGGCAAGGCTGAGTGCTCATGCTTGTAGGCGTTTACGTCACCAGTATGACTAGGCTGGTTTTCCTGTGATGTGGAGACGAGCACGTAGTAGAGTACCTGACATGATTAACACACACACTCACTAATACTTTCCTTGACTTAAGAGGATATAAGACCTCTCCATGGTGAGTTGGGGTGGTAGGATATGGGAATTTGGACAGACAAACCTAACATCCCTTTATCCAATTATCTCTCACTCATAGGTTAAAACTGAACTCTTACTAAATACCAGGACTTGGACCCGGGGTGAGCTGGCTCTGGAGGACCCCCGGTTAGCCTAGAATATAGGATTACTGTATATGTTTAGTACTGGTCAGTTTTTTTTACTGCTGAATATGCTGTACAAAGCAGCCAAATTCCTACTACTACAGCATGACTGAATGAGGATTACAAGAAGGATTATTAGTAGATGAAAGAACTTAATGCCATATAGTTAGAAAGAGAGGGAGGCGGATATTTTGTGTCAAGCTTCAGATTATGTGGATTTCTGGGACTTAAACACAAGTAGTGCCTGATATTTAGTGTAAATTATAGCTTAATAAAACAGCAATACTCAGTTTTTAAAACTATCTGTCGTGTGAAATGTGGCTGCTGTAAGAATAAACCACTAAGCTAAATTAGTTTTAAAGATAGCCTATGTATGTCATGGACACTAAAAAGGAAATGGCAGCCAGCGCCCCCTCCTGTTTGGGTTAAGTTACAATACAAAGTCCTATTACTCAAGAGACTTACAAGTAGCTGTTGCACACAACTGGACAACTATTATAAACAATTATTTTGCAGACTGAGTAAGCTACATGTTTTTTCTGCTCCTGAATTATTTCACACTATGTGATCAGACAAAACATCGGTCTATCCTAACTTTCATTTGCCTTTAAAATTCCACATGCTATTTTGTTTCCACCGTGCATTCATAATGTAATCACAAAATCAACTGTAACTGCCAACAGGACGCAACTGTCAAATATTTATCTAATTATAAACACTGTGCCAAGAATGGCATTAGTTTGATTAATCAGAGGATTTAAGCCACAAAAAGTGTTACGGGAGATCATTTTTTAAAAATATATTTGACAAAATCATAAAAGTGGCATTCATGCACATCTGACAAAGCACTGAAAACGCAACTCTCACTAAGATCTCTCTCCCAATGTTCCAGCATGTAGACGCAGTACACATCCCGTGCTAAGCTAATTTGCAGGCTGCTGTCTGCATGATGGACGCCACAGGCAGTAGAGGGCGTAACACTGCCTATATTACGGCAACACAAATCATCTGATGCAATGAACGAAACCGATTCAATCCACCAGCATTTTTGGCACAGGGTTATATTAACCGGTTTTGTCCCGTTATGTGCAAAGTTTCATATTCCACATGGTGCGTTTTGCCTGCCTGATTTAGTTGACTTACTCAGGTTTTGTTGATTTAGTCAGTTCCCCATGATTTTTGTTTTGTCTGATTTAGTTTGATATACGATCGGGAGTCAGCACGGGGTGTTTTATTATTAAAAATGACCGGATTCTCTCCACCATTTCTGTGCCTGACTTCCTTCCCGGTGCTGCTCTGTGCAGCTTGATTCGGGTTTCATCAAAAATAGGCCAGCCACATATTTACGCTCCTGAAACGCCGGTGGAATCACAAACATCGTCTAGAATTGCAGAGATCCGGCCCAGCGGCCATCACGCAGCCGTGTCAAGTGGACTCCTGTACTTACAGGCCTACATCCTGTTGCTTCAGCTACAATTGTTTCGCAGCTTCATTACACACGCAAACTGTTAAAAACAGATGCCTGGCGCTAGCCTCATTCACAACCAATCAACATTGTCGATATAAGTAGCGACACGCCCCTCCCTGCAACTCTTAAATGCTCATCGTGTTAGCGAAGGCCTCTCTACCTACTTTAATCAATGTGCAAGCAAATGACTTCCGGGGAAGCCTGCAGTGCACTACGAGTTATCTTACCTTAGGGCTTCAGTTAAAAGTGAAAACACGAGCTGGAATGTGTTTGCTCCTCCTGAGTGCAGCTTTTCCGCAGAAGTGGTGCCGAGGAGGAGGCGTCTGCCCGTATTTAAAGACAGCCCCCCTCCGTAGACGCTACGTGCCTACATACTAATGAGGTCGGGCGGATCTGAATCAGCTGCGCATGTTGCATGTCACGTACAATGAAGGATGCGGCAGTGACCGAGTCTTGTGCACTGTAGCACCGTTTCTTTCTAATATTCAGAGGTTGCCTGTTTTGTTGTTGGCAGACCGTCACTTAGGCCGAAAAAGATGTCATCAGAAGCCTGATTGCATCTCCATCTACAATCTACAAATAGACTCGCTATTAATTTATGATTTCATTTAATAACACTGGTATAATTCCGCTGTCACGGCTCAGTTGATAGCCTACATGGCATACATGGGGCTGTAATAGCGTAATACCCCACATGTCGTGGGGATTTCCTAACATCCTATATTACTCATAGGCAATGCAACTTCAATTTTGCATTTGTGCCTCGTGTCTGATTTCTGATGTTTAGTCTCCAATTAGAGCCTACTAGAATATCCTGTGAAATGTGGTCATTGATGTAAGAATAAAACACGATGTTGTAGTTTTAAGGTAGCCTTTGTAATTGGATGAACTGATAAGGAAGTGGCCATGGCGCCCCCTCCTGTTTGGTTTCAGTTACCATGTAAGCCCTATTACTCAACCCCCAGCAGTGTAATAAGTCATTTGTGTTACCTATCTGAGGAATTTTCTTGTTCTGATAGAGCTGGTTCAACTGACAAAAGACACAGGAGTTGCATATTAGTTACAACATAGCGTTTCCATCAACTATTTGGCCAACACTACAAAACATTCGTGCTCTCAAGAGTATCCATTTCCAGATATAGCCTACTGTAGGCTAACACTGGCTGTTGGATGTTATTTGAACATCTCTATTCAGGGATGAAGTTATGTAATTTTTATCCACCGTTTGAAAAAAGCCTTTCACAGATGGGACTCTTTCTATTTGAGCAACATCATGTAGCCTAGCCTACTGAATGTCAGACCATGATTCATAGTTTCCTATATGACAAAACACCAACCTAATTTATGGGAAAAGGGGCAAAGAAAATTGATAGATAAATCAGCTCTTATTTTAATATTCATGATATTTTAGCCTAACAGGCCTAAACCTTTGCCAGTAACAATTTTGTCAACAGATGAGAAGAGTTAAAAAAAAACATTGCATATAGTGTCCTTTGATAATCAATTTTTGTGTTTACTGCGTAATGTTTTGGGTTGTAGGCTAAGTAAGTCCTTTGAGGAGCAAATCCAAGCAGATTAGTTCCATCATACAAATAGATGTCCGGATAACCTGCTGCTGTTTGTGGCGGCCGTCATCACTCCAGAGGGATCGGCGCCAGCTGAGCGTGAAGTCCTGGCCCTACTCTGCCTCTGACCTTAATCAACCTAACCAAGGAGACAATGAGTCGGTTACTAGCCAATCAGAAGCAGACTGGTCGAAAATGTAGAGGGGGGGGTAACGCTTGCAGAGGATACCAAGGACATCCCCCGGCAACTGCTGCAGTTTGTGGCATCGGCCAGTGAGATGCCGAAACTTCTATTTTATGAATACAGTATTAGACTTGCTAGCATTTCAATTAGGCCTACGTGATTTTTACACTACTGTGCAAGGTGAACTTGATTAATCTCATGTCAAATATTTGGCGTTCTTTATCAATGTTATGTAGGCCTAAGCACTGCGTTCATACAGTTAGGCCCACAACAATAGCCTGTTATTCTAAACCTCCTTTTTCAAATGAGAATATTGGGTGTGGAATCCAAGTTAAAGTCAATCAAATAGCATATGTAGCCTACGGATATTATTTGATTCATATTACAATCTGTTATTTGCAATGGTGAGGGAATAAATAAATGGCATAGGTTAAAATGCAGAGTAATGTGCTTAAGTTAAATAGGATAACTTCTAAGAGCTTAAAGCATGATCACATTAGGGGATCAATAATAATGCGGCGCCCTTTAATTTTTGTAATCTCCATTATTTTCTAACAGCTCTAGGGCATAAAATGGCCTTTCTCATTCCTCAGTTTGTACCTCCTCGCCTAGCGTCTAGTCCCTCCCACCCGAGAAGCGAGTGGATGAGGTGGAGGAGGAATAGACGAGGAGAGGAAATGAGACGTCTTTGCATCGGAGCCGTCATTTAAAGCGACGCCTGTTAAACGTGACGTAGGCCTATGACACAGCTGCATCATCTGTCCATTGTTTTGTTACAGGCTGTTAACGTCTTTGGTTCCTACAGCTATTATCTTTGTCAGGTGAGCAGGCCAGCTGGCGGCTACATAAAGGCTACAGATCATATTTTCACAATCCAGGAACGACGAACATCTTTCCCATGGGACACTTCACCTAGATGTAACATTATGACATGTAGAAATATCTACAGGTTGCAATAGATATTTTAGCGTACCAGTATGTCAAAAGCAACAACAGTCACCTATTACATAGCTATCATGCACAGAACATGCATGATAGATGGAAATGGAGATGGAGGGTCCATACATGGACATTGCCCTCCATCACTACCGGTCTCGGTAGCTTTCCAGATGATTGATTTATTGTGTGTTTTATTTATGAATGAGTGTTGTCTTAGATTTAGGCTTCTTTTAAATTCCTGACATTGCTCTAATCATTAGGTAGGCCTAAACATTTCCATGAGCGCAGTTTATGTCACAGCAAATATCGTATACAAATGTGCATTTCAGCCCTAACAATACTTGAATGAATTTTGGTCTTAACTTCTTATTCTCTTTATGTCTTGTCGTCAGTTGTAGAAATATATATTACTGAACTCCCTAACATTTTTTTTTATATTTATAGGCCAATATTGAGAGCATAAACCATAGGATATGTCCACCCTGTCATGGACACATTACATTAGGCAGGCTACTGTAAAATACATTTTCATTGCTATATTAAGATGAAAATTATATTTTTGGAAAGGTATGGTGTCCCTTTCCTAAAATGGGTTATTTGTTTACTTTCAGACTATAAATGCATGAAAAGCTATTTTATGCAACCATTTGTTTTTAAAGAAACTCACAAAATTCACACATTATTAGGTTTTTTTTGGAGAAAATATTTGGTATTTGATATTTGGATGCAGTTTTTTATTTGCATTTTATTGCCCCTCCATGAGTTAAACACTGAGGAATGTATATAATTTGATTGACAGGATGGGGCAGCACATCATGGGGTAGACACATAAAACAGAACATACAAAGCATATGATAATGAAACAGGGAAATGACAGTGTTGACATTTTGGGACAAGATAGGGTGGACATTTTGAGCTTCGGTTAGCATACAACAAAATGTGACAAGCTAACGTTAGCTAGTCTGGTTGTTGAAGAGATTTTGATATAGTTAAACTATATTTTAAACTTCTTGTATGGTATTGTAGTATCTTGTATAGTATTGTATAGTATTCTTATCACTTCCTGCATATTTTCTGCTGATAGTGTCACATTCTGCCTGTCGGCCATGTTTTAGTTTTAGCCCTCTGTGTGTTTTTGTTACATTTGATCAGTTCTGTATCTGTTATTTGGTCTGTTGGGTATTGGGGTTCTGTCTTGTCTATTGTCTAGTGTCCAGTAACCTAGGTTATGTCTGTGTTTTGAGTTGTCTTGTTTCCCAGTTGGTTCCGTCTCTGTTCCCTACTTCATTCTATTAGTCAGTTGTTCCATGTTTCCTGTTTTGAGGTTCGCTTCCTGGTCTTGTGTTCTCTGTTTAACCTTGTGTATCCCCTTGTTCATTTACTGGTTCTGTTTAGCTCACTTTGTACCTGTTTGTCATGTATTATAGATTTAGCCCTGCATCTTAGCCCTGTGTCTTTGCTCCTGCATCTTAGTCCCTAGTTTTGTGTCTCAGTTCATGTCTTAGTATTTTCTTCTGGTCTGTGTTCTTGTGTTATTTTGCTCTTGTCTGCTCTGTGTTCTGTTTAATCTCTGCTTCAGTCTGATTTCCCTTTGGTTGTACTTATTTGGTTATCTGTCGGTATTCGTTTGTTATCCTCTGATCTGTAACCTGTGTTCTGACTGTTCCTCCAGGATCCCTCTGCCTGGCACTCTTTCTCTGTTTTCCCCTGCTCTCTCCCTGCCTGTTAGTCCTGCTCGTTAGCCCCTGTTCATTCCCTATCTGGTAAATGTAGTGTTCACACACTTAGTCATGCTTGTTGGGATGAGTGTTCTGTCTACGTGTTTTGACTTTCCAGTCAACTGCATGTAAGCCTGTTACCTGTTGGATTAAATACCCTGAACTGCATCTACTGCATCTGCTCTGCCTTGGTGTCTTGCATTTGGGCTCTCACCTCCTCTGCG